>JABUQX010126618.1:17500-35911 GCA_015478945.1 Trachelipus rathkii | reverse complement strand
ATAACTAATAAATAATATTATCTATACATTATGTTCACACACTGGCGGCTCGAGCCAAGCTATTCTCAACCAGATAGGGGGAGGAGTCATGCAACTTAATAATATTTAAATTAAAGCCGATTCTCAATTAATATAAATAAATAAAACGATAAAAATCTTCTCTTACTTCTCAAAACCATCAAGGTAACTACTTTCAAAGTTTGTATTCTCTTCCATGCAAATGGACACCTTCAAACCTCTCCAATTAATCAGCCTACTGACTTTCCAATATGGCATAATAAATTAATCATTAAATTATATAAGATATTCCTATATAAACTTATAAAAATTTATTCCACTATAATAATTTTACTCTAAATTTTACTTAATATTATATAAAGCACCTATTAATGTATTATTTAATCCTATAACTAATTATACCTTTGATATAATATAAAAGAAGAAGACATAAAAAACTAGGAAACATTTGTAACACAATGGATAATATCTAAAACCATTGTTATAATATTAAAAAAAAAATTTAAGTTGTACAAACTACCAAATTAAATTCTCAATTTAAAACCCATTTCAGAATAATCCAATGATGGAAAAAATTTACTTCTATTATATCATCACAACTTCATTTCTTTTCAATTTCAAGTACATCGTCCCAGCTCAGGTTGCAAACAATTTCGATATTAAAGTATAAAAAAGGTAATTTCCTTGGCCGTTACTAACGCAAAATTTTACTAAAATCATCTTTAGTAAATTTAAAGAATATAATATAAATTAATATATTGTCAAATAACACAAATTTTCTGTGTACACTCATCATACCCAGTCTGATGTTAACCTTTCGTTGCTCCATATTATTAGTAATACTTCATGTGCCAGAAGCCAAGTGTACTCTTATTACCTTTTAGAGTATTTAAGATTAATACTATAAATGAGTTGATTTCTACTGTTATACTTGGTGTGAGATATTGACTAAATGGTATTTAGCGGTGCGACTCAGTAGTATCATCAAAAGGCCTTTTTCCGTCGTGACTGATAAGAAAGCATGTTCAGTTTCCCTGTTTCTTTTAGATAACGTGGGATATAGACCAACTATATAAGCATTATTTATGATTTTTACACTGACTTCTAGTTTTATGCCCTTACCAAATTTTAGGCTAATTTGATTTACCAAAGTTCTAGTTCTTCTTCTATTGCCTTCTTAAGTGCGTATTAAAATATATTAAAACAGCTAAAAATTGAAGACAGGTTCTTTTTATGTCCCTCTACTGTTTAACAATCTACGTAATTGTTATGAGTAGCATGTTGGAAAGAGAGGATATGATATTATGCTAGATTAATTATGTCAAAATGCAAATATAATATAGCATGGATTTATAGTTGCAATATGTAATTTTACCTTCATATAGTAGAAAACCGTCCTAAATCAATCCGAAATGATAGAAAGATTTATAAAATCCCAACAGTGAAGTTATAAATAATATACTTGAGTTTAATTAATCGGACTCTTTCATTCCTAGACAAAACTCCTTTAAACTATAGTGAGAATTGAGTGACGATACAGTTGTCATGTGCGCGACTATGTGGAGGGAACTATGATATCAATTGGTTAGCAATACATCCGGCTGCTTCTCGCATAGATTCACCTCATCCCCATAGAAAATAAAACTCCCGCTCGTAGAAACGTGTGTGCGTCCCACGTTTAATACGAAAAATTATTCATGAGTTCTTACTACATATCAAGTCTTCCTCGTGGGACTACGTGCAGATTATTCATTATAACCTCTTCTTTTAGAAACACTTCATTCCCTATACGATCCCTATGGGTATTAATAGTGTGTTTGGGTTCATATCACTCCCTTTCCGATGGTCATGCCTAAACCATTTCCACAAAAAATAATTTATGAGAAATAATATATATATTTTTTTTGCTCTCTTTTTAAGGTTTTATTTTCTTGTTAAACTTATTCCAATGCGATACCTCAAAATAATTTTAAATTATTACTGCAGCTTTTGAATATTTAACAACTGGCATCTAAAAATCAGCACAGAGAGAGAGAGAGTTAAGTCTAAGCAAAGAAATCAGGAAAATATCCATAGCCATGGATCCTCAATGTGTCATTTCATCGACCGCTCGTGAAGTGCAAACTTGAAGCTAGCTTCATTTTTCTATGCAGGCATTAGGTAAATATTCCTTCTCCAATGGAATTTAGTGCAATTTCCTTATACCACAACAAAATCTCGGCTCATCAAGAACATGCCAATCTAGTGCATTTAATCGTCCCAATACAAAATGCTTCTTCTATAATATAAACTTACCTTCCTCTTTAGAAATATGTACACTTTTCGTAACCTATGGCTTTTAAGATTAACATGGACCAGTCTAAACGATATAGCTGAAGCTCTCAGGCAACTCAGGTCTGCATAGAGATTAATATTACCCGCAACATATAAATTTTTATTTCTCCAAAATTAACCGTCTCCGTCCATAACACATATAAAATAATAAAAGTAAGTCAAAGAGAAATGAAGAACCTAAAGCGGTCTAAGGGAATAAATATTCATATGTCCTTTTCGGCTCGTCATATTACCCACGATATTATAGATCGCGGCATCTAACAATTTGTGTGGTATTGATCTGATATCACATCATTTATAGTAGAATTTTGTCTGTCGAGTGTGATAAGAGACAATACATAATGATGACTTTAAGAACAACATTGGCTTTGTGTGATGACTCTCTCTCACTTCCTTCCAACTATGCGCTTTGGATCAAACCTTCTTTCTTCTCAGGTACATCGATAGTAAAATAGAAACTAAGCCACTCGAAACCCAAAGCCCACGCACTATCTTCTCGACACATAGTTGATTCCAGTGTCCTTCTAACACAACTAGATGTTAACTAGCCTCTACAAGCTGAAAAAGAATACATTTGGAAATGCTGGTTGTAAAACCTAGATGACCAGGAAAAAGATTTTCTGTACAACATAAGAGGACAATTTACACTCACAAATAAGGATATGTCACAAATAATAATCTCACAGTCACGCCCTTTTCGTAGTATTACGTACAAAGCTCTAGAATAAATATACTCTTTGAACTTGCATGCAGAAGTCGCGATCATCTATGTGAGAAAATCTACAAGACTCATAAACACACAAATATCTAATCTCATCTCAATAATAAGACGGACAATTATGTTTCTACATACATTGTTAACACACACAAAATAATATTTTTTCCAGCTTTCTTGGTTCCTAATCCTTTTAGTTACTCCTCCGTAAGCTTAATAAACACCGTCGCTCACACTTCCTTTTTACCTTATTGCTCGTGCTTAGCCATATACTCTTTATTTCACTCCCTCATCTCACGTTCATCCCCAAAAGATACGGTGCACAGTAAATGAGAAAATAGATTTATATTTCTGAATCTGAACTGAAAAACTTGTGCTAGGGTCGCTGTACCGCACCATGTACTGTCGGCTAACCCCTTTTAAAAATGTGTATGGGAGCTTGTTCACAAATGGAGCTGATCCTCCGCGCATCTAATTCGTAAGCGGCACACCAGAAGGGTATTCTGCAAAGCACTCTTCCTCTACGAGTAACATCCGCAATTGTCACGGTACCCACGTAAATTATACATCAATGCGCGTAAAAACTCGGCGGCGCTACGAACCGATCCAAATGTCACCTACGTGAACCTCTAGTGTCGAGGATTTAATATATTTTTTTTCTATTTCTATTCACTATGATTTGAATTCTCTTTTTGTTGAACTGGTCCTAACTTAACTCTTCTGCTGACATTGTCATACCCAGTCGAATGGTCCGTGAGCGTCGTGCCACAACCGGGTACACCTTGTCAGACCACCGCCCCAATCTGTGTGACAGCTCTCTTTCGGTCTAACGCGCGAGGCGAGTTTCCTATACACCACTCTGTGCCGCCTCCCCTACGGTAGTTGTTAGTTTTACCTTTATTACAAAAACCGCGCTCCCCCCTGGGTCCGTTCCGGGATCTCCATTAATGAAACATCTTTTTATAATTTTTTAGCGAAAGCCGTCTGTATTGTTTAAAGACCTAAGGGACTCCCCTCTGAAAACATTAACTTTTTTGAGTTTCCTCTTGGTGGTGTGAGAGGAAATACATAAACCTATAACAAAACTTAAACAAAATTGCTACCTTTAAGAGTGCCTATGTGTAAGTATTGTTCAATCCCAACCGCGTGTAATTAAATGTCTATCCATAAACCACATATAAATTTGAAATTTTCATCTTACTTTAATGGGTTAAGCAATCTTATGCACGTGTTGATTGTAGTAGTTACTATAATAGTGATAGGAATCCAAAACACTTTACAGTAACTATGTTTCATAATATATTTCTCAGTCAAAATCTAATAGATGAATGATTCATTCAACGTATATCTTACCAATGTCATTTTCGTGATTACAAAAAAATAATATATTATATCTATATATATAATAATTGTCGTTAAAAAAAAATAAAAAACTCTAAATCATATGTAATTCGATCATTCTTATCATGTATTCTCACACAAGCTTTCAAATAATCGTCATAACAAAATCACAACATTACAAAAACAATTCACTCGTACACACCGAACTCAGCCATCAAATACCACTGTAACACCATGCCACAGCAGGACTTCTCCCCTATTGAATCCTACTATGTACATACCCGAACTTTGTTGTAAATTTTTCCAAAATAAGACAACCCTAATAAATAGTGAACTAGTCAATATACTACTGAAAGGCATTAGTCTCGCATAAATCTTGGATCCTATTATCTTGGGTCATAAAGGGTATTGCCTCACTTTTGTGTGTGGGTCAATTGGTTAAGTCTTTTAGTTTGGAATATTCAATATTGGTAATGATCTCCTTCGCTAAATCCACCCTTCACGCAGGCTTTACCATTTTAATAATTCTAAATTTATTTTTATTACCTATCTCGTATAATTTCTTACTCTTTAAAATAATTAATAACTCCTGCCAACAACTTATAATATATACTAATCGATTCCTCATACCTAATCACTAAATACATATCATTATATATAAATATTTAATATCAATACTATACCAATTAGGAGCTTCTATATTTTTATTATATTAATATATATAATAAAATCAATATATAATAAAATAATATAAATTACATCAAATAATATATATAATAAACATATAAATATAAAAGTACTCTATTATAAATAACAAAATATTACCATTCAAACACTAATTTATAAAAGCACTCTTAATACTATATATAAAATATATATAATCCTCAAAATAATAACTATAATACTAAATATTAATAAATATAATTATAATATTAATTATATATAAACTTCTCATTATAAAATTATATATTATATATAGATCATAATATATAATATATTTATAATATATTATTATATATATTATTATTCTAATATCATATATATATATACACTAATATATATAATTATATCACTAATATATAAATACTAACTATATACATAATAATTCGTATAATTATATGAAAAATAAATTATTATACTCAACTAATAATATCAATTATAATATTAATTATTAAATTAATTAAATAATAGTTTATAACTAAGGATCATTACTATCGTAGAATTAATTCACATAATTCTACTTCATCTATTATATAACGGTATAGTATAATTATACCAAATGAATAAAATAATCCATAATTATAAAGTTATAAAAAAAATATATTAATATATATATCTCTCCAAAAAATATAATTAAATTGAGTTACATTATACCTAAACGGTAATCAACTGTTTGAGTATTTGATGATACAAACAATCTTCTGTCCCGACAAGTCCTAGACCTTCAAATCCTCCACGGAATCATATAACTAATTACTAATCATAAACCAATAAAGCAACACTAAGAACATGTTATATTACATATAATACCCATGACTTATAAACATTTAATGATTTATTGATCTAAGGTTCTTAAATTAATATTTTATATTAAACTAAAGTATCAAACTTTATTTCACAATTAATATATATTATGTTATTAACACACAAGTACTAATATATAATCATAATCAATTTAATAAAATTCAGTACATATTGGACACACTTCCTAATTATATAGAACTTGATACCATATTACTATATACTTTCACCGAGTAATAGTATATAAGATTATTATATACTTCTAATTAATATTATATAATGTACTATAATATATAATGTATTAATAGTTAATTATACTTATAAAAAACTTAATATAAAAATTAATAAAGTCAATATAAGCAAAACATATGTTTGGAATAAATCAAACTAATAATTTCATGTTAGTTGTAATAATAAAATAGTTTTTTTTTATAAATATAATATTTAGATATCCAACATTGTCTCATTTAGATATCCAACCAAGTTACATAAATTTAGATCTGCAGTAATATTTCTTAATCCAAATGACTGCATTCATATAACTTTTCAAATTTCACATATCTATAAATCCACTCACATCTAACTCAACCACTATATACCTATTTAAGAGTATACTATAGAAATTATTTAATTGTAAATACAGAAAATTTAATTGGAATACCTCTACTTTTTTAAAAGAAATTACCTACATATAATAAATACCACAACAAAATTTAATATCATAAAATAATAATAATTTAATAAGAGCGTAAAAATCATGTAATACCTTACCCTATTATGTTTACCATAAGAGGCTGGAGAAAAAATATGAGATACAACATCTAACAAGACTTACTTAAGGATTTGATATGAAATTGAAAAATAAACTTTACACTGATAAGGCAAAATACAAGCCTGTCTTGTATCTAAAATTTATTTTAGACTGTCAATGAGTGCGTGCAGTTATTTTTAGCCACTACTTTTCTCGAATGCATAGCTAAAATATACCTAGTCATTGTTTATCACGCGTAACTCCAACTACTATACCTTAACCTCAGTCGAATATAATTTTACTCAATTCATTCATACTATTGAACCTATAAATACTTACTTTAATATAAAGCGAAATTGAGAATTACTGAATTATCAGAATAAATAAAAGCTGATATACCACATAAAAATATCTTAGTATAATTACCTAACTTAAGTAATACTATTTAATACTTATCTACTAATATAAACAATTGGCCACATCTAGAGCAAATATAAAACAAAAACGACAAGCCACACAAATAGACAATATTTTTAGCGTATACCTTCTATTGAATAGCTAAAAAAACAACCCATTCTGACAGCTTCTGCATATTATCACAAATATTAATTTAAGTAGCAAATCATAAGTGACTTTATATGTTAGAGTAAACGGTGACCGCGAGAACGCTTATCTCGGCAACTTGACCCAAATCGAGCTAATGATGGAAAATTTGTGCACTCTGATCTTTCGCACAGACACATAAATCACGAGACCCTCTTCGCGCTCCACCACTGAGCCGTCCATTCTTCTGTTGCTCTCCTACAAATCAGTCTAATAGCGCAACTGAATTACAACGTCGTAGTGAATATATCAAATAATACCTAAATGAAGATTTATCACATAAATTCTACAAATGTCTTCATTCTGAAGTATTATGATTTATCAATAATACCAAGAACTTCATTAACATATACCTACATAAATCTTAAAGAAATTTAATACTTATGTATATATATATATATTATATATAAATTATATACTTAATATTATTAGTTAAATATATAATTTAGTTATATATATAAAATATTAAAATAATTATAATATTTATTAAACATATACACAAACATTCAAGCTTAATCTACATCCTAAATACCTATTATTATTGTTCATACTTTCGAGACTTTAAAACTAGTATATATTAAATATATTGATACTATACAGTGAATATATATCATATTACATAAGATAAATTATATATAATAAAATCATATATTAAGAAAGATATAATTAATAATATAATATCAGAATACTTCACTACCCACCCAAATATTCTTACCACCCCATGAGAAAGGGATAATATCGATTAGTGGTATAACAAAACAAAAATAAAAAATACCGCACCGTTATAGATCTCTTATATCACAGTCTACACTAAGTAATATCACACCTTACTATAAAACTTATATGAGTGATGCGGGGTCCAAGAACATCCTGCATCTCTCACGCCATTCTTGACCAAACAAGTTGAAAGATTGTAGACCTACAGTAAAACAAACATTTTTAATATATTCAATCAGTGATTGATAACTCAAGGTGGCTCTCCCACCCTCCCTGATCGTTTATCCTCTTCTCTGCAATATATAACTAAACGTATCTCAAATAATACAATAAAAAATTATTATTATCGGACCCTCCAATAGGTGATGATAATACTATACCGACGTACTAAGTACTGAACAAGCTACTACCTCACCGCTACCAGTAACTGAAAAACTCCACTAACCCTCCATATAAGCGTAGCCTATGGTATATATCCTATGAAAAATAAAAAAAAGAAATTCTACTCCCTATCATAATCACTTGATATTAATTATCTACTATACAAGCTCTATAACTGCCGCCCCCGCCTACACATAGAATAAATTTCCTTATCGCGGCCTCCCTCAACATGCCCATGTCAATAAAATATATATTATCATGAAATAAAATTAAAACAATAAAACAGTAAATAAAAAAAATAAGAATTAAAAAATAAAAAATAATATATAGTAAAAAAATAAACTAAATTATAACTAATATACCCTATATAGATATATATTTTGCAATAAATATTACTATATGAATCTCATGCTGTAATTGACAAATACCTTAGTATTAGACAATACGAATAATATTATATAAATATTAAATATTAAATAATAATAATATAATATATTTTTTCAAAATTGTTATATCTCTAGAAAAAAATATAAATAATAGATGGATATTATAATAATAATTACTATTAGTAATATTAATATATAATGAGATATTATAACATAAATTCTATATAAACTCATCAATGTCTGATATACAAAGAGGTGTATTATGTACACAGGTGCTCTACACATATTTCTGAAAAAATAATTTTACTAAGTATACTTTTAAAATAATTATCTTAAGATATCAGCTAAATTATTATAAGTTAATCTCATATGCTATTTCGTGCTAGTGTAAATGTATGAAAAATTTCTTTAGTTGGCTATAGCTTTATTCCATGCAAGCATTTATTCCTAAAAAACACGAGCTGTGAAGCCATTATCAACAAATAATTTTATCTTAAAAAATGAATCCCAGTAACTTAAACTTTTAGTGAAACTTAGAAATAATAATCAATTTATACAAACAATAAAAAACAATATTGAACAGAAATATTTAATCTAGGGAAAACATATAGTAAGGAGTTCACCTGTTGCACGTAATATCTTAATACTTTTTACACTTCATACTTAATATTTAATAATAATAAAGTACTAAATCATACATAAGTTGGCCCGGCCATACGGTATATTTTATGAACATATATTATACTGTACTACTGAAGCTTAGCTAACGTTGAGGGTCTCCAACGGCAGGTTTAGCGAAATAAAGGTTGGAGTATCGTCAGTAGCACCAATTTCAATGTGCTATTTCGTATGGGGCCTTCCAAAAGCATGAATATATAACATAAGTGGTTCTCAACGAGTACTAGTGTTAAGAAAACCCACAGTGAAAAAAATTTAAGTGTTCTTTCTCATATATGTTATAAATTCAAATCATCTAGACACAGCGTCTTGTCACAAAATAAATAAAATAGTATCAAACTATATATAAATGTACACTTTCAAGATTTCGCAATCAATTAAACAATTTTTTACTTACTTTTAAATAAAGTACAGACTATCTTCCTTTTATTCAGACCATTAATAACCCTCGGTTAATATGAACTATGACATACCATAGGGTACCGGAATATTGCCGGAAAATATTCTCCAAATTGTTCTTGCTCTCTAGGTCGACGATCTCTTCCCCAAAACTGATGACTGATTTCGAACTCAATCAAAGGGGTTCGCTATTAATAGCTACCCTCTTTCTTTAACTATAATAATAATAGTTGGGCGATAGGCGGGGTCATACCTTACACTATAGAATGATGCCGATCAGGCGGGGGAATCCGGTGAGCCTTGCCGCTCGGGAAATCCTCTTTTATTTTTTTTTTCTCTCTTCATAAATGACAATGTTCTAAGATGGAAACTCCTACTGCAATGCCTTTACATATGTTATTCCATTCTTCCAATGGCGAAGTGTTGTTGTCGTTTATTAGTTTCGAGATGTACTTATTGATATACTTATTTTAATTAATATATAAACAACATAATATTGATATCCTAATAGCCTGCTAATTAGTTCCTAACCACACTCATAACATATATCTTATCAAACTTACAGTACTATATATATATAATATCAATAACATTTATTTCAACAATATACAATCACTATTAATATATTCAATCATTATTTTTTACCCTTACTAGAATATACCATCTCTAACCTACTATTCAACTATATTATATATATATCACTATGTATATATATATATATATATTATACATATTATATACTATTATATATATACTATTATATATATTAAATAATATATATTTAATATATATATATATATATAAAATCAGCGATTTACATTAGCGGTCATATGTACCAAATCTTAAAAACTCTTAATTACTACAGTAAAAATGTCAATACATTTTTTTGGAATCATGCCGTTAAAAATTTATATTTCATGACAACACTGTAAAAAATTAACAAAAAATAATAGGCTTTTAAAAAAAGAAAAAAAAAAAAAAAAAACAAAGACATCAGAACGTGAACAAAATAAAATGACAATGACAAAAAAGTAATTATATAAACTATATTTTTGTTTACATGTGAATTTTAATGGCTCGATTTTTCCTTGGTTCGACTTAATACGCCCTAAGTTTTCTCCTTGGGTTGCTATTACCTGGGAAAAAGTTTTATGCCATCCTATACTCCATTGCTGCTAATACATAACAAGAAGGTAGTATTACGTACACAAATACCATATTTATCTTTCTCCTCATTAATAACATTCAGAGCAAAATAAGAATCAATCTTTCATTTTACCGAATTTTGTCTTACTTGAATATTGCTATATTATCCGCGGTCGTGAAATTTCCATGCTATTCAGATCTGATAGTCCTCTTTTATTTTTTTTTTTTAATTTTTGGTCAAAACTAATATAAAAACGTATACACATAACTATATATAATAATTACTCATAATATAGCCTATATATTATATACTAAGTATTATATATAAATATTATAATAAATAGTATATACTATATATAATCTAGTATACTATATTAATATAGTAGTACCCTGATATGTAGTATATTATAAGCTAATACGCATATATGTTCCCCGTCTGGCTCCGAGCCCCTTCTAACTGTGCACCGCCTATTATATACTGTCCGGTGCAACTTATATACTTCATAGTCGATGTCAATCTAATATTACTACTTATATACTCATATATATATATCAATATATTATATATATATATTACTAGTTATTATATATATAATATATATATATATATATTATGTATTTTTTATATATATCTATCCCTAGGTAACACCCTTATAAAAATTATACCATACCTGCTTATATATATAAGTTATTTTTCTCTTGATAGATTTCGAGACAGTAAATGTTGCAAGCCTGATCAATTTCCAATATTTCTTTATCACCATATTGTATTAATCTGCAATTTAATTTAGTGATCAACCGTGAGAAGCAGATATCCATTTAGCAGATTCAGAACCATCTCCCGCTTACAAATAATTTTTTAGACCCCGTTACAATGAACTGTTTTAAGAGATGGCAGATGTTTGATAGAATTTTTCATTTAACCTAGCCAAAACGTCTTTATCATACTCTATTCTCAATCTCAATTTCCAATATTTCTTTATCAAAATGATACTAATATATAAGTATTATAATTTACTTTTCATATTCCTTGAAGTAAGAATATCATTTCAAAAATCTTGTAATCTTCTCAATAATCTTTCTTATGTCAGTCATATCAACACTATTTAAGGAAATATTTGACGCGATTAACCTCAGAGTAAACGACCTAGCGCCCAGTTTATTATATTCAGATTCATCCTATTAGGAAAAATCGCAACTCTACTCTATACTATATTATATATATATATATAACGAACATTTAACTCCATCAGATATATAATATATACTACTAGTAGTATAACTATCTAGTTTTATTATAATTATCATTTACATACTTACAAAACACTAATATCCCAAATTCTCCTCATTATTATTGTTAGTTTTCTAATATACATAATACTTTGAATTATTATTATATATATATATAAATTATAATTTTAATAGAAAAATACCATAAAGATTACCAATGCATTGAGTTGGTTCGGCAAAAAAAGAAAACAAGAAAAATCAGACAGTCTAGAAATTTGTTTAGTCAAACAACTTCCAAAGATTGATTCATTTTTATCAAAAATCCTTGAGCACTATCGTCCGAGTTAAATATTGATTGTACTGCTTCTACATCGAGCTCTGTGAACCTTTTTGAAATTAGAAGTACACAAGAGTAGTAAAGGAGTAGTTCTAAAGAATTGAGTGATGAATACTACCGACGTTATAACAATGATATAGTTGTAATAGTATGCTGAGTATATCGAAAACTCTACCTGAGTGAGCTCTAAAGATTTCATATAAATAAATAATAAATTACCTCTAAATTGAATATTATGTAATTTTATCCTTCAATAAGCCTCTTTCTAATAGTAAGATGAAAGCCATAGAGTGAAAAAAATGGTTAGTGACCGCTATCAGTAGAACTCAATGCCGTCCTTTAGGTCCTCTTTCCTAAGGATATATTAATTATTCTCAAAAATGAGATTTCATTCAGTTGATACTGTGAAGTTTATAATTTTCATTAATCGACAAGCTATAAACTATGTGACCTCAAACAATCTCGAGAAATTATCATTGGCTTAGTTATATATCTCCTCACAAATAAATTTATTATATTCGAGCTGATTTATGAGTAGAGCCTTGTTAAGTGTATATACTTAGTTCATAATCGTATGCCACTGATAATCAATAAGTAATGAGTTGGCGATATATAGTGACATCTAGTTATGATTGGTCAAGGGTCTTCAGTATATTAAGTTAAACAAATAAAACAAACATGAATTTAGCTAAGATCACATTATTAATACACGGCTTTTTTAGTTATAACTAATATCAATGACTTATTATGTATGGTATATGTGAGGTAAAGAAAAATAAAAACTATCGTCGATAACAAATCTCTCGGAGGAACATCGGAAGTGGAAGAAATTTTTACCCGCTATTAATATATTATTCGATTAGTATTATATTCAAGTAAGAGTATATCTGAGCTGCGCAAATAATTAAAATATCTTCACACAATTTACCCATTTTCTGAGTCATAGTGAAATACAGAATGATTTTTGTTGCAAATTTTGGGAAGTCTTGAATATTGTTGATCTACTCTCTCGAAATGACTCTTTACTTAGAGCTCACTTAGCAAATTGAGGGGAAAAGCTAGAAAACAAATCATTTACATCTAATATATGATTTTACATATTATTGTATCACATGATATTGGGTCCTAAAGTGCGGGTTATACTTGCATGTCGAAACCTCTCAACTCTCGAAAACATTATTTAGTATGCAATTAATGATACTTCCAGAGCGTGCTCGTTTACCTTGATTGAACTCATATCTCAGAGTTCTAGATCTCCGACCGACCACATAAAAAAGATGGATATCTCCAAAAAGAGGATCAGTTGATATCACCGATTGCTAATTTAGGTATATACAACTACTGACAGAAATAAACACTACATAGTGAAAATAGCCCTCCTCACGGGCTCTTGCGATGCAAAATAACTCTGCAGATCCACGAGCGTTTTTTGGGGTTTCACGAAGAAGTAGCGGAGCGAAGGCGTGTCGTGACTAAAAAAAACAAAGCCCTTGTAGCCAAACATGGCTTTGAGAATTACCCAAACTTTATAGGTAGTATATCTCTCTGATAATTGAAAAAGAGACATAATACATTGATATTAGCTCAATAAAATATATCGTGAATCCTTAATAATCTGTGAGGATATACACTGCAACGGCTACACCAGGATGCGACGCGTCAATATGAACACATAGCATCTGGACAGTACACTGGACTACAGAAAAAGAATTAAAAAGTATAAGTTCCAACTGCTGAGATATTCGAATACATATCTTAGTATAACAGCTATCGAGTAATCCTAGATCTCCGGGTGTTTGAAACAAAAACTGAAAATAAATATCAAATCAAAAATCATCAAACATTACCTCCGCGCTCAGTACAAAGATTTATGTGTATGATTATTGTCTAGCAAAATAGCGATATGTCTCTTCTCTCTAGCGGAAGGTTTACCCCCGTTTGAGGCCAAGCTACTCACCCGAAAACACTAGGAAGACAGTGAGAACCTAAGCATGTGGACAAAAGGGAGTTACTTCAAGAGAAGTTGTGTCGACAAGCATGGGCATCACGAAATCGATGCATTGCCTATTTGGCATTGAAACAAAACTGTTCAATGATTGATAGAACGGACAGTGGTTTCTAACGAAAATAATGTATTACGTGATTCTGAGTCCACAATAAAACAGGAAGTAGAACAGCTGCCCTCCGCCAAGATTTAAGAGAAACAATCTCGGCACTCCTTTCCATAGCTCTTGATCACTATATGCATCCAACACCTACAAAACTCACTATGAGATTCTTGAAGAACATAGCCGAGAAAGCTTAAGGCTTGTTAATCGATAGAGTAGCCGAAGTCAAGTTCAAAGTAATGAATTCTTCCAGTGAAAGCAGTGGTTGCTCTTCTCTCCTGCGTCCTAGTCCAGCACCCTCAATGATACGATATCGGTGTTACAACAACAATATCTGAAGGTGCAAACCCGTGAGAGAAACCTTCATCACGATTCCAATGTGCTCCTCTGAAGCGCAAAGGCAATTGGCACTTACATGGAATATTTCATTGTGAACCTATAAACAAGAACCAGTCATATTCACCGACACTTGTGAGAGCGTAATCTCTATTTGATATGAATAGAATGAGCCATCTACGGCAACTAACTAACATAGGAAGACAATCACTATTTGATAAGCTTTTGAAATAAATGTATATTATATAATAACTCAATTGGGTACCACCCATCTTTAAAGTGCATGCCATAAGCCTCTTATATATACACTCCACACCCTGAAGAATTAGCTCAACAGAAAACCTTTTCATTTTTGGAACCAAAAAGATCTATAAATCAAACTGTCTTCGAGCGAATAGGCGAAGATTTTCAGTGAAAAATAGGTTATAAACATCACTCATAAGATAATTACCTCCCAGATGACAATAATCTATCTTGCAATCTAATTTCTGAAGTGTATTATTAGAAGTTTATTAAGGTAAGAGCATCTTATACGAAGAAGTTGTAATAATAGAGTAACTTATCAATATAATGTCATCCGGCTCTAAGACCAGAAACAAATAAATTATCGTGACACACACAAACAGTGGTCGTGTCTTGTTAAGTAGCTGTGTTCCCCGACATGACCCAGCGTAATAAAGGCATACATTTACTATCAGGCAGTATATCGTCGCGTAGCGTCTACGCGCAGTTGTACAACAGGCAACTGCCAGAGCAGAAGCTCTCTCAAAATTAAAACTAATACTCAAAGAACTTACTATGATGAAAGTACTATAGACCGAGATCAAACTGAGGCGACCTGCGCAAATTCTGAAGTGAATCGAGACATGAAGAGAGACACCGAAGCATATTATATATTGTATCAAGCGAGTCAATCGTTATTCTTCTTCAAAAGGAAGCTCCCTCCCAAGAATATAGGAAAACATTCTGACAGAACCTTGGCTAGAATTACTCCTAATATATCATATATTGGAGAACGCTATATAATGACGTATATATGATTCATAGTAATATAAATAGGAAAATATATTTGAATGGTATAGTATATAAATAGAATATGATGTCAGGGCTGCGTTACATTAGGTTACTATCTAGTTATAATACCTCCCCGCGTATCACAATCTGTATAGATAATATACATACTACTAATTATATATATATATATAAATATTATAATATATAATATATATATAATACTGAATATATAAAAACCATGCATATTTATGTTAATGAAAATTAAAGGTCCCAGTAAATCACTTGATGGAATCTCTCTTTAAAACTAATATGATGATGGAATAAACAGTGTTTTACAGGGCATTACACATTAATTATATATATATAATATAATATTATAGTATATACTTATAATATATTATCATAATAAGTATAGATATATAGGGTAAGGGTATCAACATTAACATAGGAAGGATAACACCATTGAAATATATAAATAGATAAGTTATATAATATATATAATATATTATAATATATATATATAAGTATTATATATATATATATATACATAGTATGATATATATAATATTATATATATAAATAGTATAGTTAATATATATATATTAATATAATATTATAAAATTGAGGGTACCCCTCATGACCCCAGCAAAATTCTTGCGGGAGGGCCCCGAAGACCTTAGCGAGTAGCTATCTGATATATATATAATATATATATATATATATATATATATTATACTAATATTTTTATAATAATATATAATATAGTTATATATATATAAGTGGGATAATAGGGTTTAATAAATAATACCATATGCGATTAAAAAACCATATATTATTTTATATAGGATTAAACCAGTTAAATACCACATATTAATTAAAAAACCAATAGGGAGTATTAAAATATATATATTAAACCATAAATATAATAATTAAATAATACAAATATAACAAATATATAAAATCATATATAATATATATATAATATTAGTTATTATATAATAATATAATGTATTTATAAAGTAGTAATTATGTTTACTGTTATAGATTTATTTAATTATTTGTAATATAGTTTAAATTCTCTCTATGGTGTAGAATTTATATATATATTATTATTTATACTCAGATACTTTTATCCTAATCGTATATATATAAATAAAGGTAATATAGTATATTATATATAATACTTGAAAATATATATATAAATATATATATAATATATATTATATAAGCCTATAAATAACCTTTTAATATAATATAAATTTTATAAAATGTTAGACATTTATTACTTATAAGAAAAATATTACAGAAAAAGACACACATTTAGCTTAAATCTCATGAATTTTGGAATATAATTATAAAATATTACTGATTTTAATTTGTTAATTATTTTTCTTCTTCTCTTCTTCTATCTTTCTTTTTCTTTCTTCTTTGTTCTGTAGCTTTCTATCTTGCTTCTTTCATTTCTAATCTTCTTCTCTTCTTCATTCTTCTTCTTCTTCTTATTATTATTACATATTATTATTATTATTTAATTATATTATTTATTATATCTATTATTATTATTATTATTTATTATTATTATTATTATTATTATTTATGTTATTATTATTTTATTATTGATACTTATTATTTATTATTAATATAAATTATTATTATTTAATTAATATATTATTTATTTATTAGTAAGTAAGTAGTAGTAGTTAAGTAGTAGTAGTAGTAGTAGTAGTTAGATAGCTAAGATCAAATTAAAAACATAAAAAGTTTTATTTTTCATCTATGTTTTATAGTTGCGTGGATCTTATGTCGAGTTAACAGATGAGGTTATTAAATTTTTGAGGTATTGAGAACAACCATATTTTTTCTGCCAGAATTAGATATAATGAGAAGTATCAGAGGTTAGTTGCTTGAAGGACACCTTTCCAGCATCGTTTCTGCTCTAGGGTGAGAGGTCTTATAAAATGAAAGGAATTATCAAGTGTGAAATTGTAGGCGTAAGAATTAATTGGTGTTGAATTGAGATATAGAAGATATCTAATGAATTGAAGGAAAAAATGTGTTAGCAAAGGACAGATACTTGGGGAACAGCTCTAATGATAGATTTCAATGAAACACAGTAGTCGACTACAACTGATGTTATTGAATGACCACTAATGAAATCAAAAAGAAGGTTGCAGAGAACAAAATTACAGAATGAGAGAAATTTAAAAATAAAAGCTTTGTATCAGACTGTATCGAAAGATTTCGATATGTCTTGAGCCATAGCAAATGTTTTACTGAAATGGCATAGAGCAGAGCATCAAGAGTCTGAGAGAATATCGGCAGTAAAGATTTTCTAACCAAAGCCAAATTGGAGATCAAATGATATTAGAAAAATTAAGTTATTTTCAAATTTTGCC
>JABUQX010126618.1:5000-12500 GCA_015478945.1 Trachelipus rathkii | reverse complement strand
TTCCCTATTGAAATCTTATTAAAAGTTCACGTTCCCTATTGAAATCTTAGTTAAAAGTCACGTTCCTATTGAAATCTTATTAAAAGGTCACCTTCTCTATAGAAATCTTATTAAAAGGTAACGTTCCATATTGAAATCTTAAAAAATGTCACGTTCCCTATTGAAATCTTACTAAATGTCACGTTCTCCTATTGAAATCTCTATTAAAAATGTCCACGTTCCTATGAATATTCTATTAAAAGGTCAATTTCCTATTGAAGGTTTAATAAAGGTCGCCGTTGCTCCTATTGATATCTTATAAAACGCACACGTTCCCTACTTAACAACTCTTATTAGAGGAATCACGTTCACTATATGAATATCATATTAAAAGGTCAGTTCCACCATTGAAATCTATAAGAATGTCACGTCCTATTGAAGTCTATTTAACAATTTAACGTCCTATTGAAATCTTATAAAATGTCACGTTTCCTATTAAATTCTCTATTAAAAGGTCACGTTTCCTATTGAAATTTTAATAAAAGGTCGGGTTCCCTATTGATATCTTATTAAAAGCTTACGTTCCCCATTAAAATCTTATTAAAAGGTCACGTTCCCTATTGAATTCTCTTAATAAAAGGTCACGTTCCCTATTAAAATCTTATTAAAAAGGTCACGCTCCCTATTACAATTTTTTTTTTAATTTTAAAGGTTTTAGGAATGGTAATAATAAAATCTTATTTAAAAGCGTCACGTTCCTATTGAAATCGTATTAAAAGGTCACGTTCCAAATTGAAATCTTATTAAAATGTCACGTTCCCTATTGAAATCTTATTAAAAGTTCACGTTCCCTATTGAAATCTTATTAAACTGTCACGTTTCCTATTGAAATCTTATTAAAAGGTCACATTTTCCCTATTGAAATCTTATTAAAAGGTAATGTTCCCTATTGAAATCTTATTAAATTGTCACATTCCCTATTGAATTCTTATTATAAGGTCACGTTTCCTATTAAAATTTTAATAAAAGGTAACGTTCCCTATTGAAATCTTATTAAAAGTTCACGTTCCCTATTGAAATCGTATTAAAAGGTCACGTTCTCGTATTGAAATCATGAATTAAAGATGCACGTTCCCTAATTGAATTCTTATTAAATGTCACGTGTCCTATTGAATCTTATTAAAAGGTACGTTCCCCTATTGAATCTTTATTAAAAGTAAGTCCCTCCCCGCCCCACCTCTTCCCTATTGAAATCTTATTAAAATGCACTTCCTTGGAGAGAGAGAGAGGTGCACGTTTCCATATTGAAACTTTAATACAAGGTCACGTTGTCCTATTGAAAATCTTATTAAAAGCTCACGTTCCCTTATGAATATTATTAAAAGGCTCACGTTTCCTATGCAATCAATTAAAAATGTCACGTTCTCTGATTGAAATTCTTATTGAAAGATTCACCAGTTCCCGATTGAAATCTTATTAAAAGTTCACGTTTCTTATTAAAATGTCACGTTTCCTATTGAATTCTTATTAAAGGTACGTATTTTACCCTATGACAAATTTTAATCAACAGGATCAGTCCCTAATTGAAATCTTTTTAAAATGTCAGGCTGAGGGCCAGTAGTTGAACTCTACGTTCCCTAATTTGAAATTTAAAAGAGGTCCACGTTCCCCATTGAAATCTTATTAAAATGTCAGCGTTCCCTATTGAAAATCTTCATTAAAAGTTGCATGTTCCTATTGAAATCTTTATTAAAATGTCACGTTTCCTATTGAACATCTATTAAATGTTCAGTTCCCTATTGAATTTCTTATTAGAGGTAATTTTCATGATTGAAATTTTAATAAAGGTCACGTTCCCGTATTGAAATCTTATTAAAAGTGGTCACGTTTCCTATTGAAATCTTTATAAAATGTTCAAAGATATATGAAATTCTTATTAGTGAACCAGGTCAAGTTCATCGGTCTTGAAGTTTAATAAAAGGTCGCGTTCCCTATTGATAGAGCAGGATTATACGATATAGCACACTGTTGACTATTAAAATCTTTTGAAAGAGGATCACGTTCCTATTTGAAATCATATTTAAAAGGCGTCACGTTCCACGATTGGAAACGAATTAAAATGTCCACGTTCCCATATTGAAACTCTTATTAAATTATAAACCGTTCCCCTATTGAATCTTATTAAAATGTCACGCTTTCCTATAAATTCTTATAAAAGGTCAAGTCTTCCTATGAAATTTAATAAATTCGGTGTTTGTTCCACATATATACCAGCTTATCGTTCCCCATTAAAATCTTATAAAAGTCCCGTTCCCTATTGAAGATCGTAATTAAATGTCCAGTTCCCTTCCCCATTGAAATCTCTTTATTAAAGGTTACGTTCCCTATTGAAATCTTATGAAAAGTTTAACGTTCTCGTTTGAAATCGAGCATGAGAGAGAGAGTCGCGATCTATAGCGCCCTATAGATTATAGCAACCGCTGAGGAGGGTCACGTTCCCATAAGTTGAATATCTATTTTAAAAGTTCACCCGTGTATGATGATTCGAGAGCGAGAGAGAGTAATTAGTCACAACATCACTTGAATTCTTATTAAGGTTGAGATCATGAGACACTGTCATAGTGACACGTCACATCTACGTTTAATGAGAGAGATCAAGTTTCCCTATTTGAAATCTTATTAAAAGCTCACGTTCCCTATTGAAATCACTTTTTAAAATTCACGTTTCTATTGAAATCTTATTAAATGTTCACGTTCCCTATTCTTTTCAACATAGTCTTCAAAGTTCCATTGAATTTTATAAAAGGTCACGGTCCCTATGAAAATCTTAATTAAAGTTCACGTCCCATTGAAAATCGATAAAAGTCACTGTTCCTATTGAATCGTATTTAAATGTCACGTTTTCCTATTGAATTTCTTATTAAAGGGTCACGTTCCCTATTGGAATTTTATTTAACCAGCTAATACCCAGTATTTATATCTTATTAAATAGGGACCTTCCTATTAAAATCTTATTAAAAGGTCACGTTCCCTATTGAATCTTATTAAAGGTAACGTTCCTAATTGAAATCTTATTAAAAGTTAACGTTCCTATTGAAATCTTATTAAAATGTAACGTCCCCTATTTCATATTCTTACTAAAAGGTAATGCTCTCTATTACATTCTTATAAAAAGGTCACGTTTCCTATTACATTTTTATTAAAAGGTCATGTTCATTATTACATTCTTATGAAAAGTTCACGTTCCCTATTACATCTTTATTAAAAGGTTATGTTCCCTATTGAAATCTTATTAAAAGGTCACGTTCCCTATTACATTCTTATTAAAAGGTCATGCTTCTTATTACATTCTTATTAAAATATCACGTTCCCTATTTCATTTTTATTAAAAGGTCATGTTCCGTATTAAAATCTTATTAAAAGGTCACGTTCCGTATTAAAATTTCATTTAACGGTCAAGGAAATCATAAAATCTTATTAAATCTTATTCAAAGTTCACTTTACTTATTGAAATCTTATTAAAAAGTCACGTTCCCTATTACATTCTTATTATTAAAAGGTCAACGTTTCCTATTTGAAGATTTTATAAAAGGTCACGTTCCTATTGATATCTTATTAAAAAGCATCAAACGTTCCCTATTAAAATCTATTAAAAGGGTAACGTCCCCTATTGAAATCGTATTAAAAAGGTCACGTTCCCCATTGAAATCTTATTAAAATGTCCACGTTCCTCTATTGAAATCTTATTAAAATTAACGTTCTCTATTGAAATCTTAATTAAAGTATGTCCACGTTTCCTATTGAATCTTATTAAACGTCAGTTCCCTATTGAATATCTTATTATAATATCACGTTTCCCTAAATAAAATCTGTATTAAAGCGTCCACGTTTCCCTATTGAAATCTTACTTAAAAGGCACGTTCTCCTATTAAAATCTTATTAAAAGTCACGTTCCCTATTGAAATCGTATTAAAAGGTAACGTTCCCCATTGAAATCTTATTAAAAGGTACGTTTCCTATTGAAATTTTTAATCAAAACAGGTCACGTTTCCACTATTGAAATCTTAATTAAAAGGTCACGTTCCCTATTAAATCTTATTAAAATTCACGTTCCCTAATAAAATCTTATTAAAAGGTCACGTTCTCCTATTGAAATCCTTATTAAATGTCACGTCCCTATTAATTCTAATAAAAGTTCACATTCCTATTGAATCTTTATTAAAAGGTAACGTTTCCTATTGAAATCTTATTAGAAGATCATGTTCCCTATTGAAATCTTATTAAAAGGTCACGTTCCTTAATGAATCTTATTAAAACCTGGTCGCTGATCACTGGTCGCTGGTCGTTAGTCGCGTTTGTCGCTGCACTAGTATTCTTCAATTGATAAATTTTCTTAATAGCTTAAATCTATCGTTGAAAATTATCAATAAATGAACAATTTTGTCACTTTTTTCAGTTTCTTAACTCTTGTCGGGTTCTGAAAATGCTATCTTATATGCTTGTTCAGCGCATACGTCTTCAAAGGCTGTTTCATTGTAAAAAGACAAACAATAGATAATCTACTTTCAACGTAGTTTTTTATGTATTAATTTTTTCCAACGCTTGGCAAGAAACAAAAACAGTTTTTTTTAAGTTAAATAGATTATCTGAGAGAGAGAGAAATATACACATTATATTACAGGAGAGTTCTGCATTAATTTGTCTATCATATGCACGATATGAAATCATTAAAGACGTATAATGTGAATCAGTCTTGGATAGAGAGTCGTATTATAAGAGGAGAGAGAGAGAGAGAAGTTATGATATAGCTATATATTCAGATTAGGCACACATATTATATAATTAGTATTATATATATATATATCTATAACTATATATATACGTGAGTATATTATATATTAAATATAATATAATTTATGATATATATATAGATAATGGTATATATATATATATATAACTACACGATATCAAGTATTATTATTATATATATACACACTCGCTAAATATGTATAATATATATATATTATATATATATATATATATTATACATGACCATATATATATATTATATATTATAGTATATATATATATAGTATATATATATATATAATATATATATATATATACTAGTAATTATATAAGTATTAGTAGTATTAGTATTATAATGTTACATATAGAGTATATATATAATATATACCATATATAGATTATATATAGTAGATATAATAGCTAATATATAGGTCATAATATAAGAAGTACGGAAGGTAGGAGTCGATATACTAGAAGTATATGACGGATGAAGAGCATCATATAATGTAGAGTACCTTGCACATATATACAAACGCATATATAGAAGGCAGTATTATATTACTACTATTAATATCAATTATATCTATGTTATATTATATATATATATAATATATCTACTATATATATATATACTATATATATATATATATAATTCTTTGGTTTAGGAAAAATAGCAAATAATAAAAATGGTTTAAGGAATCCAAAAGTTCTTTCGACTGGGTCGTGGGTCGCTGGTCCTGGTCGCTGGTCCGCTGGTTCGGCTGGTCGCTGGTCGCTGGTCGCCGGTCGCTGGTCGCTGGTCGCTGGTCGCTGGTCGCTGGTCGCTGGTCGCTGGTCGCTGGTCGCTGGTCGCTGGTTGATGGTCGCTGGTCGCTGGTCGTTAGTCGCTGGTCGTTGTCGCTGGTCATGGTCGCTGGTCGTTGGTCGTTGGTCGCTGGTCGCTGGTCGCCTGGTCGCCTGGTCGCCTGGTCGCCTGGTCGCCTGGTCGCCTGGTCGCCTGGTCGCCTGGTCGCCTGGTCGCCTGGTCGCCTGGTCGCCTGGTCGCCTGGTCGCCTGGTCGCCTGGTCGCCTGGTCGCTGGTCGCTGGTCGCTGGTCGTTGGTCGCTGGTCGTTGGTCGCTGGTCGTTGGTCGTTGGTCGTTGGTCGTTGGTCGTTGGTCGTTGGTCGTTGGTCGCTGGTCGCTGGTGGTCACTGGTCGCTGGTCGCTGATCACTGGTCGCTGGTACTCTGGTCCGCTGGTCGCTGGTCGCTGTGCACTGGTCGTTGTCGCTGCGTCGCTTTTTCAACTTGGTCGCTGTCGCTGGTTGCTGGTTTCTGGTTGCTAATCGCAGATCACTGGTGGCTGGTCGCTGGTCGCATG
The DNA here is from genome assembly GCA_015478945.1 of Trachelipus rathkii. Classification (NCBI taxonomy): domain Eukaryota; kingdom Metazoa; phylum Arthropoda; class Malacostraca; order Isopoda; family Trachelipodidae; genus Trachelipus; species Trachelipus rathkii. Next base: position 6,352 of record JABUQX010126618.1, on the reverse strand, counting down.
GTTGCTTGGTCGTCTGGTCTGCTGGTCGTTGGTCGCTAGTCGCAGGTCGCTGCTTCATGGTCCGTTGTCGCTGGTCGCTGTGGCTGTTCGTTGGCTCGCTGGTCGCTGGTCGCGTGGTCACTGGTCCGCTGGTCACTGGTGTGGTCGTTGGTCACTGGTCGCTGGTACTGTCGTTCGTCGCTTGTCGCTGGTCTCTGGTTCGCTGGTCGCTGGTCGCTGGTCGCTGGTCGCTGGCGCTGATCACTGGTCACTGGTCACTGGTCGCTGGTCGCTGGTCGCTGGTCGCTTTGATTACAAGTAATGCTCTATAAAGTATTTCCAAGTTTTTCGCTCCTTTTAAAAGTTGACTTCTAAAAGTTGATTCCTTTGGAGTTGTCAAATTCACTGGTATTAATCTGAAGCTCCACAGTTAGTTTTTCACTGCACGAGTATCTTCAATGATAAGTTGATCATCAACATCGGATGCGGAACTAATTGGCGCGACATTTATCTCCTAGATGAATACAATTTCTTCCTTTTTCAGTTTCTTAAACTCTTGTCCGGATGTCTGAAAATGCTATCTTATATGCTTGTTTAGCGCATGACCTCTTCAAAGCTGTTACTGGTCGCTGGTCGCTGGTAGCTGGTTGCTGGTCGCTGGTCGCTGGTCGCTGGTCGCTGGTCGCTGGTCGCTGGTCGTTGGTCGCTGGTCGCCGTAGCCGGTCCGCTGATTCACTGGTCGCCTGGTCGCTGGTCGTGGTCGCTGTCGCTGGGTCGCTGTCGTGTCCTTGCACTGGTCACTGGTCACTGGTCACCTATCGCTAATTCGCTGGTCGCTGGTCGCCTGGCTCGGCTGGTACTGGTTCGCTGATCACTTGGTCGGCCCTGGTCGCTAGTCGCTGGTCGCTGGTACTGGTACTGGTGTTGGTCGCTGGTTGCTGGTCGCTGGTCACTGGTTGCTGGTCGCTGGTCGTTGGTCGCTGGTCGCTGGTCGCTGGTCGTTGGTCGCTGGTCGCTGGTCGCTGGTCGCTGGTCGTTGGTCACTGGTCGCTGGTCGCTGGTCACTGGTCGCTGGTCGCTGGTCGCTGGTCGCTGGTCGCTGGTCGCTGGTCGCTGGTCGGAGCTGGGGGGCCTGGTCGCCTGGTCGCCTGGTCGCCTGGTCGCCTGGTCGCCTGGTCGCCTGGTCGCCTGGTCGCCTGGTCGCCTGGTCGCCTGGTCGCCTGGTCGCCTGGTCGCCTGGTCGCCTGGTCGCCTGGTCGCCTGGTCGCCTGGTCGCCTGGTCGCCTGGTCGCCTGGTCGCCTGGTCGCCTGGTCGCCTGGTCGCCTGGTCGCCTGGTCGCCTGGTCGCCTGGTCGCCTGGTCGCCTGGTCGCC
>JABUQX010126618.1:0-2500 GCA_015478945.1 Trachelipus rathkii | reverse complement strand
GCTGGTCGCTGTCGCTGGTCGCTGGTCGCCTTGTCGCCTGGTCGTTGGTCGTTGGTCGCTGGTCCTGGTGCTGGTCATTGGTCGCTGGTCGCTGGTCGCTGGTTGCTGGTCGCTAATCGCTGATCACTTGTCGCTGGTCACTGGTCGCTGGTCGTTGGTCGTTGGTCGCTGGTCGCTAGTCGCTAGTCGCTGGTCACTTGTCGCTGATCATAGCTCGTTGGTCGAGGGTTGCTGGTCGCTGGTCACTTTCCTTTGTTTGTTGGTCGCTGGTCGCTGGTCGCTGATCACTAGTCATTGGTTGAGGGTCGCTGGTTGTGTCACTTTCCGCTTAGGTCCCTGATCACTATTGTTGGTAGCTGTCATTGGTTGCTGGTCGTGGTTCACCTGACGCTAGTCGCTGGTCGCTGGTCGTTGGTCGCTGTTCACTGGTCGTTGGTCGTTGGTCTCTGGTCGCTGGTCGATGGTCGTTGGTAGCTGGTCACTGGTCACTGATCGCTGGTCGCTGGTCGCTGGTCGCTGGTCACTAATCGTTGGTCGCTGGTCGCTGGTCGCTGGTCGCTGGTCGATGCAGGTGATCCGCTGGTCGGTGGAGGTTTGTCCGGGGTCGCTGGTCGCCTATCGTGATTACTGTCGCTGTTGCTGGTCCTGGTCGCTGGTCGCTGGTCGCCTGCCGCTGATCACTATTATTGTCGTGGTCGCTGGTCGCTGGTTCACTTTCCGTGGTCGTTGGTCGCTGGTCACTGGTCGCTGGTCACTGGTTGCTGGTCGCTAATCGCTGGTGTCTGGTCGCTTGTCACTGGTCGTTTGTTCGCTAATCGTTGGTCGCTGGTTCGTTGGTCGTTTGGTCGCTGGTCGTTGTCGCTGTATGCTGGTCCTGGGTCGCTGGTCCCTGGTCTTTGGTCGCTGATGCGCTGTCGCTGGTCGTTTGTCGCTGGTCGCTGGTCGTTAGTCGCTGGTCGTTAGTCGCTGGTCGCTGGTCGTTGATCACTGGTTGCTGGTCGCTGGTCGCTGGTCGCTGGTCGTGGTCGCTGGTCGCTGGTCACTGGTCGCTTGGTCGCTTGTCGTTGTTCCGCTGGGTCGCTGTTCGCTTGTCACTGTCGCTTGTTGATGGTTCATTGGTCGCTTGGTTGCTGGTCGCTGGTCGCTGGTCGCTGTCGCTGGTCGCTGGTCGTTGATATACAGTAATGCCATAAAGTATTCAAGTTTTTGGCTCTTTTAAAAGTTAACTTTCTAAAAGTTTATTCCTTTGGAGTTGTCAAATTCACTGGTATTAATCTGAAGCTCCACAGTTAGTTTTTCACTGCACGAGTATTTTCAATGATAAGTTGATCATCAACATCGGATGCGGAACTAATTGGCGCGACATTTATCTCTAGATGAACAATTTCTTCTTTTTCAGTTTCTTAACTCTTGTCGGATTCTGAAAATGCTATCTTATATGCTTGTTCAGCGCATACCTCTTCAAAGCTCGTTTTATTACTGGTCACTGTAGCTGTCGCTGTCGCTTGTCACTGGTTACGTCGCGAAACGCTTGGTCGTTTTGTCGCCTGGTCGCTGGTTATTATTGCAACGCGAATAGTCAAGCCTTATGTAGACGCGTTATATATATATATATATATGAGAAAATGTGAAACTTTCTGACAAATAATTAAAAAACAAAATATCGTTGATATAGGAAAAAAAGGTCGTTGGTCGTTGGTCGTTGGTCGTTGTTCAAAAGTGGTCGTTGCACAAACATGCAACGAAGGCAGGAGCTGGTCTACTAGTCGCTGTCGCTGTTGCTGGTGTCCGCTGGTGCTGTCACTGGTCGCTGGTCGCTGGTCGTGATTCACGTCGTGGTCGTGGTCGCCGCTGGTCGGCGTTCGCTAGACCGTCGTCGTCGGTCACTTTGCACGGGCACGCGTCATTGGCCGCGTGGTCGTCTCGCTGTCGCCTGGTCGCTGTCGCTGGCGCTTGTCGCCGGACCCGGTCGTGTCGCTTGTCGATGGTCGCTTGTTCGCTAGTTGTCGTTGGTCGCTGTCGTTTATCGTTGTCGCTGGTCGCTGGTCGTGGTCGCTGTCGTGATTACTATTCACCTTAACACTGTTCGTTGATCGCTGTCGCTGGTTATCTGTCGCTGATACTGTTTGCTGGTACCTGGTCACTGGTCGCTTTCAATTGTTGCTGCTCTGCTGGATCTGGTGAGTAATCGCCAGATCACCTTTTCGCTGGTCACTTGTGCTGGGCTCGCTGGGTCGTGGTCGTTGGTCGTTCGTTGGTCGCCAGTGCAGGTCAACTGGTCGTTGGTCGTGGTCGCTGGTGCTGTTCTTTTCGCTGGTCCACTGGTCGTGGTCGCTAGTCGCTGATCCTGGTCACTGGTCGCTGGTCCCTATCGCTAGTCGCTGGTCCTGGTCGATAGATTACAAGTAATGCTGTATAAAGTATTTTCGCATTTTTGCTCGTTTTAAAAGTTGACTCTAAAGTGATTCTTGGATTGTCACTCACTGGATTAATCTGAAGC
>JABUQX010126617.1:0-18222 GCA_015478945.1 Trachelipus rathkii | reverse complement strand
TGGTAACAACATCAATAATAAATAACAAAGAATTTTACTTTTATCTAACTGAAGAAAATCAAAAGTACCCATAAATTAAACAGTGGTTCCACACAAATTAACAAACAGTCTGGGTCTAAATAACAATAATAAATGACAATAACAATAACAATGGAATAATAATAATAATAATGGAATGGATAGAATAAATAATTAATAATAATAATAATAATAATAATAATAATAATAATAATAATAATAATAATAATAATAATAATAATAATAATAATAATAATAATAATAATAATAATAATAATAATAATAAATAATAACAATAATAATAATAAATAATAATGGAATAATAATGGAATAATAATGGAATAATGGAATAATTACTTACATATATATATATATATATATATATATATATATATATATATATATATATATATATATATATATATATATATATATATATATATATATTATATATATATATATATATATATTTTATATTAATATTTTTGTACTAAAATAAACAAATAATATAATATTATTTAATATAATTAAAATAGCAGCAATTATTAAAACACAATTTTAAACCTTGTCAACATAGTAAGACTAAAAATTAATGATAATATTACACATAAAACTAGCATTTGTTATTATTAAATAAATTTTGAGGTCATCAAACCTCAATTACTGAAATAATAATAATAATAATAATAATAATAATAATAATAATAATAATAATAATAATAATAATAATAATAATAATAATAATAATAATAATAATAATGGACTTATTTTAGTTAAGTGTCTCCATAAAATTCATTTAATAACGTAAGTTCCTCTTCAAATGAAAGTAAATGTCTCTTGAAAAGAGCCGGCTTCCTTCGGGATTTAGATGAACACCGTCGTATGAAAGATAGTGCCCCATCTTAAAAGAGAATCGGATGAAATCCTTTCCGAATTCATTGTGAAGAAGGTTGTTGAGCTCCCTTCTCTGGTTATTGTACTGGTTGAAGGACATTCCTCTAGGTTTTGTTCTGTGCTCAATCTCCCCTACGAGCACAGGGATCCGTCCATTCCACTTTGAGACAAGGTGTAGAATGTCTTGTAGTATTATTTCGGGGCTAGAGTCTCTGTTGATATCATTTCCCCCAATTTGCAGAAAAATGAGATCAGGATCAAATTTTTTAAGTCCAGAGAACTCGCCGGAAGTTGGAAATGAACTTGCATGAGCCCCTCCGTAGCAAAACTTCTGAACAATGGCTCCAGTGAAAAAGCACTTCTTCATTCTCTTGATATAGCTATGACCAACAATGGCGATCTTCATTCGTGGTTTGTAGTCACGAGAAAAGTGAGATGCCATGGGAAAGTATTTGTGCTGAATAGCCAACGATTACAAAAACAAATTGTTGTAGTTTTAATAAAAGGCTTGGCAAGTTCTTGATTTCTAAATGATTAGAAAGGAGTCACAAGTTATTGAATTTCACAAGTACTATTTTGGTAATTGCACTATTCTTTCTTAAGAAGACTTACAGAAACGAACACGACTTCTTGTGCTTAAATATCGGAAGCAACTGATCCAGGAATAAAAATTACCTTCTATATTTAGTTTTTTTTTTTTATAAGTGTTTCCACAAGATTCTTCATCCTGATTGGTTGTTAATTTTCTCATAAAAGTTTGTTCCCATATCAATATATTTTTATTACGAAGGATTTGCCCTCCTTAGTCAATTAAATTCTTTACCTGTAATTTTAAGGATACAAAAAATGGAAAGACGTAGGTGAGAAGCAAGGTGCAGAAAATATATATTATTATTATTATTATTATATATACACATATGAGATATTATTATTATTATTATTATTATTACATATTATTACATACACATACATATATATTACATATTACACATACATATATTACATATTATTACATATATTATTACATATTATTATTATTACACATACTAGTACATATTATTATTATATACATACATACATATTATTATATATATATTATTATTACATTTATTATGAGCACATATATATATATATATATATGATATATATATATGATATATATGAGGAGTGGAGAGCAGTATATATATATATATATATATATATATATATATATATATATATATATATATATATATATACATGTGCCCAAGTATATTCTTTAAACCCCAATACTGTCTTGTTTTACACTGATTCTAAGTAGATACCTCAGGAATCCTAATTACTGGCCATTTGAAAACATAGTTCATATTACCCCTTAATTTCCTCAACATTTTTGCAAGATAAAATTCTTACGATGAAAGGTATACACCTTGACTATTCAACGCTCCCACCATTTAAGCTGGCCCTGGTCTCTACTTCTTCCTTTAAATCTAGGTCACAGCCTTTGTTAAAGGTATCCTTCTTCATTCTGTAGTTCACAGTGATAGATAGATAGATAGGATAGAAAAAAGGACAAAAACAAAGATATATAATTAGTTATAGATTGATAGATAGATATAGATAGATCAGATTGATAGATAGATAGATAATTTAAAAACTTTAAAAGTTTAAAGACAGTAAGAAGTCATATGTTTCTATTGAGCTTGTCCCTGTCAACTAGGGTATATAGGAGCAATTTCCCAATATGCTCATTCATAACCCATGCAGCAACCTAGAAATTGTCAATATCTTTCATAGTATACTCCAACTATGCCACAACCAAAAGTAAAAGCTCTAGAACCATTATATATATATATATATATATATATATATATATATATATATATATATATATATATATATATATATATATATATATATATATATATATATATATATATATATATATATATATATATATATATATATATATATATGGCTAATCTCCAGATTAGGTGACACACGTATCTTGAAAACTACGATAGCTACATAAAAACTGAATACATTTTTGAATTCAGCGAATATTTTAATGCAGGAAACAAAAAAAATATTTTAATGATTATTAATTACATCTTTAAATAATTAGTTTTTCATTTAATTTATTAGTTAAAATAACATCTTATCCCTGGCAATGAGCGTACTGTTTCTGGCAGCAAAATATTAATTAAAAAAATTAAAAAATAAAAATTAAAAAATAACAAATTATGTAGAATAGGTTAGGTTAGGTTAGGTCACAAAAAAAATTCATTTCACCCCTAGAACATCTATGTATCATAGAGTTTGTGAGTGTGTGTGTGTGTGTGTGTGTGTGTGTGTGTGTGTGTGGTGTGTGTGTGCGAGTATATGTGTGCGTGTTTGCATTAGCATTGAAAAGAGAATACTGGGGGTTTCATGTCTGAGAAATTTTAAGGAACGCGAGAATTGTCGTACACCAATACCTATTTATTATTATTTTTTTTTATCGCACTTCATTTTATTTCTTATTTACTTTCCTGCATTAACTGATTTCAAAATATATTCAGTTTTTATGTAGCTATCGTAGTTTTTAAGTTACAGGTGTCACTTAATCTGGAGGCTGACACCTATATATATATATATATATATATATATATATATATATATATATATATATATATATATATATATATATATATATATATATATATATATATATATATATATATATATAGGCCAGCCTCCCGAAAGCATCATGCATGTAGCTAAAAAACTATAACAGCTACTGGAAAATAAATAACATTTTTGATTTTTAAAGGCAATGTCTCTGTTCATTAAAACTTAAAAAATTAATTTTATTCTAATATTTATTAATAACACCTTAAATATTAGTATAATCTTAGGTCTTTCAGCGTACGCTCTCATTAACCATCAATTTCTGCAGTAGAACGAGAGCAAGAGTTACCAAATATTGTTTTTTTTTTTTTTATACTCTGGAGAAAATGTTAATTTTTCTTTTTATTTCCCTTTTTGGGGGTTCGAGCGAAGGAGGGACCCCCTCGTCCCCCGGTAGGTCGAGAAACCCCTACTCTGTCCATCTTTGTGGTTTACCCTTGGGGTATATTTTAGTTAAAAAAATCGACATTTGGCAACTTTGACGCTCCCTCGGAGCGCTAGAGCTCCTTCGTTCTTCTCAAAAAACGATCATTATCATACACTTTTCCATTTTAAACAAATTAAATTTTTTCAAAAGCGTCATTTTTTTATTATCATCATTATTATTATTTCATTAATAAAAATGTCTCCTGATTAATAAAATGTTATTTATTTTCCTGTAGCTGTTATAGTTGTTTAGTTACTTGCATGTTGCTTTCGGGAGGCTGACAATATATATATATATATATATATATATATATATATATATATATATATATATATATATATATATATATATATATATATATATATATATATATATATATATATATATATATATATATATCGCACACTTTGATTTTTAAACAGAGTTTGTGTGATTCGTCTTCCTACACAATCTCATTCCTTTCACAATTGACTGCTATGCCAATTCTTCGACTCCCTTTACAGGTAAAATCTGAAACATTTTTTTTTTTATTCCTTTCGCTTAGTCACTTTCAAACGCCATGAATTGAGGCATGTCAACCTTTGATGTGGATCATGTTTTGTTTTTAACCTTTATATATTGCAGGTGTTGGGGGGTTGGGGGGGATCTCTCATCCTTTTCCATCAGTGGCTTTATATATATATATATATATATATATATATATATATATATATATTTATTTCTATTTGTATATATATATATATATATATATATATATATATATATATATATATATATATATATATATATATATATATATATATATATATATATATATATATATTCTCCAAAAAAATTTGGAAAATGTTGTGTAAGAGAGAGAGAGAGAGAGAGAGAGAGAGAGAGAGAGAGAGAGAGAGAGAGAGAGAGAGAGAGAGAGAGAGAGAGAGAGAGAGAGAGAGAGAGAGATCTTTGTATATTATTGAATGTTTGTATTATTGTATTATTGAAAAATGAAGTAATAACGTATTAAAAAATTCGTAAAATATAGATGAAGAAAGTTATGAAGTCGCATATTTTTTGACGTCAAATCAGTTTTATTAAAGTTACAAGATGCATTATTTATTTATGGTGTTGCCGAAATTTTTTTTTTACCACAACTCACAGGTCGGGATAGACAAATGTTCGTGTGTGCAATGCATTTATTCTTTCAATTTGTTTTTCCCGCTGCACATATGAATTTTGAATTCATTATAACTTTTTTCTGTGTCAAGCAACAGCAGCAAAAGCCTCATAACTTTTTCAGAGTGAATAAGCCATTTCTCTAATTTATTTTATTTTTTCCTTCTTTTCGGGTAATTTTGAACATTTCATATCAGTTTCATGAAAATCTGGACACGTGATCCATTTTAATAAGCTCATATATATATATATATATATATATATATATATATATATATATATATATATATATATATATATATATAGATGAGAGAGAGGCAGAGAGAGAGAGAGAGAGAGAGCAGTATGTTATATATATATATATATATAGGCACTACCAAAAGCAAAAAATACATGGTCAAAAAAACGCTACGCGTGAAACCCTGCAGTGTCACGTTTTAGCTAAAACTCCACAGAAAGAGAGAGCGCAATATTTATTTTAATTTTCCTTTCATCTTAAGTTTGAGTGAAATTTATCTTTATTTTTTTTAAGGGGCTCGACCCGACGGTGGATTGTCATTGTAGAGGTATCAAAGCCTCCCCCCCCCTGCTGGAGGGCGACAGACCCTGACTCTTTCCATCTTTGCGATTTAATCTGGGCATTCCTTTAGTTAAAAAAAAAAAAAATAAGTTTTAAGTAACTCTGACGTGCCTCTATTGCCTTGCAGAAATTAATCGGGAAAAAATCGATTACCCTATTTCCTAACAATCTTGTAAAAAAATTAAAAGTACTAATTCTTGTAACACTATGCAGGATATATATATATATATATTATTATGGTGCTGGCGAGGATAGTGGAGAAAGATATATATATATATATATATATATATATATATATATATATTCTTTTCCTTTTTTAATGTGAAACATAAATAAGGATGGCATGCAGCAAGCAATTATTACGAAATGATATTTTCCACCCTAAATTATCAGATTTCGTCAATCATTTCATGTTGGATGGAGGAGCGGCACATCCCATACTTAGACGGGTCAATTCAGTCCACTGGCAATAATATCATATATACTTTATCTTCAAATCTATCTGGCATCTAATGTCACGCCATCCCCCTCACTCCCCTTCACCCCATCCACCTTTCTCTCTTCTCATTCGCTCCATCACTTTCATGTCTAGAGAGATGCCAAGTAAGCTTACTTTTTTCTATTACATACTTATTATTATTTTTATTTATTATTTATTACATTATTATTATTATTATGCATACATACACATACATATTATTATTATTATTACGGCTTATTATTATTATTATTATTATTTGCAAGAATGCATTGTCTTTTCCAAAATATTGAAAAATGAGAAGTGTCTTTTCTCTATTTCGTCATCATCTAGATTCTAGATGCTAGTGCTAATTGCCAGACTTTCTTACTCGATCAGTTTGGCTTACATAGCGATATTAAATTATTATTATTATTATTATTATTATTATTATTATTATTATTATTATTATTATTATTATTATTATTATTATTATTATTATTTTATTGAACGGTGCCGGAAACAGCAGATGGCAGCGAGACTGTTCGCTTGTCTCGATTTTTTTTTTCCATTTTCAGTGTCTGAAGTGCTTGTGGTGTGTATAGGTGATAGTGCTTTTAACAACAACTAAATAGTATGTTGAGAATCGCTTCCAAACTGCAACGTCCGAGGTAAATACAGACACACGCGCGCTCGCACACACACACACACACACACACGCGCAATAATATATATAAAGCATATATATATATATATATATATATATATAAGCATATATATATATATATATATATATATATATATATATATATATATAATATACAGAAAATATTCCTTTGACTAAGCCAAATTGGCGGGTTTTTAGTTACAGTAGCTATTAAGGTTAAACTGTGTCTGATGACTATAGCAAACTTATTAAAGCAAGTAGTGTGGCTAGCATGTACTTTAGCTATATTCTTTTCTTTTAGTGATACAATTTGTTTATACTATGTAAGTTATTGACAAGCCCTAGGGTCATTTGTGGATTTAAATATGCAAGTTTGGTGATTGGTTCTATTTAGATGACTGGGACAGTCTCTTTAGGCCCATGTGCATTCTTACTGCCTCTATATTTCTAATGTTCTAACTTCTTCAACCTATCCTCATTTATTCACGCCACCCCAGCTGTTTCCTTTTTATAGGGGTTGCATTCACCCCTTTGTGGGATGTAGGATGGTTCCACTCAAAAAGCACACCTTGAGAAAATGGAATTTATTGCTTTTCGCCTTATCAACTTTTCTTCTCTCACTAACGTCAGACTGTTGTACGTACCCCTTTCCCTCTCCGTATATTATCGCTATTACAATGAACACTCCTCCTCTTCTCAATTCTACAGTTGTACACCTTCTCCCTCCTCTGATAATAAGAGCTCATCCTTTCTCTCTCCAAGTCTCTGACCCCATATATGACCATTATGCTCAATCTTACATGTATTTCACTTGTAATATCTGTATCACACCACCTTAATCTATTTTTCAATTTCATTTGACTTGTACACTTTTAAAAACTTTGAATAGGGCCATATCAGGTTTTAAATTGACTTTGCCTGTGGCATTTCCCACAAGTGCGGGGGAATTTAGTAGTCCTCTGGACTTTGTCTATCGTTGATAATATATATATATATATATATATATATATATATATATATATATATATATATATATATATATATATATATATATATATATATATATATATATATATATATATATATATATATATATATATATATATATATATATATATATATATATATATATATATATATATAACATTTATATTTTCCCACAATGAAAAGATGAAAAACGAAATTCGCCATCTTGTGGAAATTTGAATTTTTGATATTTTTCAAGATTAATTAATTGATAGACAAATAATTGCTTCCGAAGATTTCTTGAAACCTTCTAAGTAACTTTTTTACATGACTATAGTCATAAAAAATGATAATAATAAAAAATTTTATTATACTGCATTCAACCTTACTTCCACACTCTTAAAATATGTGTTGACAGACAATATATCAGTTCTGCAAAAGTTTGATCCACCAATAAACAAATAAACTGGTTTATGACATACTTAATTATATCATCAGCCGACGAGATGTGACAACACATGAAACTATATTTTTAATTTTAAACATGGCTTTCAAAGACATAAGTACTGTCACCCAACTGTGGAATTGCTAGTGAGCTCAAATGTATTAAAACATTTAAGGCATAAAAGTTTGCAAATTGTTACGCAATCAATAAAATTGTGTCAAAAAAGACAATCTTTAGTTTGTAAGATTTGCAGTTGCAAATGTGTTTACTCTCTCTCGCTGTCATATAAACTTGCATGTGATTTTGACTCAAGTGACCAAACGAAACTGCAAATTGAAAGTGAGATGCTAGCCTTAAAATTTTAAACTCACAAATTCTATTATTGTTATTTAAAGAGAGTTTTATAACGAAATTATTCATTATTAAATATTTAGACTATCAAAAACACAAATAAAAAAATAATAATGTAAAATAAACAAATGTAAGAAAAAGATTTCGTAATTTTATAACTTTTATTTACATTAATTAAAATAACAACGTACAACAATAACAACAACAACATCCATAATTTTCAAAATAATAATAATAATAATAATAATAATAATAATAATAATAATAATAATAATAATAATAATAATAATAATAATAATAATAATAAATAATAATAATAATAATAATTCATACCAATTACTATTTTTAACAAATTTTTCTTAATCAGTATAAAATTACTGATATAATAATAATAATAATAATAATAATAATAATAATAATAATAGCATTTTTTATTTTTATTTAATTGAAAAGATAACCCCTCAAAAAATATAATGCAAAGCTAGGAAGCCCCCTGTAAATTAGCAAAGTCGTTCCTGTCTAATAGTACACACACAATGATACAATAATAATAACACAATAATAATAATAATAAATAATAAATGATAATAATAAATAACAAACACAATAAATAGATGTTAATAGCAAGAATCATAAATACGAATAGTAGTCATAGAAATACACACACACACACACAATACACACACACACCAATAATAACAATAATAATAATAACAATTATAATAACAATTATAATAATACACAATAATAATAATAATAATAATACAATACAATAATAATAATAATAATAAAAATAACAATAATAATAATAATAATTTCTACAATATTATATATATATATATATATATATATATATATATATATATATATATATATATATATATATATATATATATATATATATATATATATATATATATATATATATATAATATTTATAAAACAATACTAACGTACCCATTTTTTTATTATTTAATATAATTAAAATAACAGCAGTTATTAAAACACAATTTTAAACCTTGTCAACATAGTAAGACTAAAAATTAATGATAATATTACACATAAAACTAGCATTTGTTATTATTAAATAAATTTTGAGGTCATCAAACCTCAATTACTGAAATAATAATAATAATAATAATAATAATAATAATAATAATAATAATAATAATAATAATAATAATAATAATAATAATAATAATAATAATGGACTTATTTTAATTACACTTGACATAATGGACTTATTTTCATTTAATAACGTAAGTTCCTCTTCAAATGAAAGTAAATGTCTCTTGAAAAGAGCCGGCTTCCTTCGGGATTTAGATGAACACCGTCGTATGAAAGATAGTGCCCCATCTTAAAAGAGAATCGGATGAAATCCTTTCCGAATTCATTGTGAAGAAGGTTGTTGAGCTCCCTTCTCTGGTTATTGTACTGGTTGAAGGACATTCCTCTAGGTTTTGTTCTGTGCTCAATCTCCCCTACGAGCACAGGGATCCGTCCATTCCACTTTGAGACAAGGTGTAGAATGTCTTGTAGTATTATTTCGGGGCTAGAGTCTCTGTTGATATCATTTCCCCCAATTTGCAGAAAAATGAGGTCAGGATCAAATTTTTTAAGTCCAGAGAACTCGCCGGAAGTTGGAAAGGAACTTGCATGAGCCCCTCCGTAGCAAAACTTCTGAACAATGGCTCCAGTGAAAAAGCACTTCTTCATTCTCTTGATATAGCTATGACCAACAATGGCGATCTTCATTCGTGGTTTGTAGTCACGAGAAAAGTGAGATGCCATGGGAAAGTATTTGTGCTGAATAGCCAACGATTACAAAAACAAATTGTTGTAGTTTTAATAAAAGGCTTGGCAAGTTCTTGATTTCTAAATGATTAGAAAGGAGTCACAAGTTATTGAATTTCACAAGTACTATTTTGGTAATTGCACTATTCTCTCTTAAGAAGACTTACAGAATCGAACACGACTTCTTGTGCTTAAATATCGGAAGCAACTGATCCAGGAATAAAAATTACCTTCTATATTTAGTTTTTTTTTTTTATAAGTGTTTCCACAAGATTCTTCATCCTGATTGGTTGTTAATTTTCTCATAAAAGTTTGTTCCCATATCAATATATTTTTATTACGAAGGATTTGCCCTCCTTAGTCAATTAAATTCTTTACCTGTAATTCCATGATTACCAAAAATGGCAAAACACAAAAATCTGAACGACCCACTGTTCTTAGAAAAATATTACATACATATATATATATATATATATATATATTGTTACATGTATAAACATATTAAATTTGTAAATATAAAGAAAGAGATATATATATATATAGTGAGGCCGAAAGAGAGGAGAGGAGAGGAGAGAGGAGAGAGAGAGAGGAGGAGAGGAGGAGAGAGAGTCTTACACCGATTCTGCAGCAGATACCTCAGAATAGTAATTACTGGCCATTTGAAAACATAGTTCATAATACCCTTAATTTCCTTAACATTCCTTTGCAAAAGGTGCTGCCCTTCTCTTACGATGAAGGGTATACACCTTGACTATTCAACGCTCCCACCATTTGCTTGGCCCTGGTCTTACTTTCCAAATCTAGCAACTCTACAGCCTTGTTAAAGGCATCATTCCTTTCTCATTCTGTAGTTCACAGTGATAGATAGATAGATAGATAGATAGATAGATAGATAGATAGATAGATAGATAGATAGATAGATAGATAGATAGATAGATAGATAGATAGATAATTTAAAAACGTTTAAAAGTTTAAAACAGTAAGAAGTCGATATGGTTTCTGATTGAGCTTGTCCCTGTCAACTAGGGTATATAGGAGCAATTTCCCAATATGCTCATTCATAACCCATGCAGCAACCTAGAAATTGTCAATATCTTTCATAGTATACTCCAACTATGCCACAACCAAAAGTAAAAGCTCTAGAACCATTATATATATATATATATATATATATATATATATATATATATTACTATTATATATATGATATATTATATATATTATATTATAATATATATATTATATATATTGGGAATCAGAAAGACTAGACGCATCTATTCTTTTTTGAAAAGCTAACGATACGCTACATAAAAAACTGAATACATTTTTGATTCAGCGAACATTTTAATGCAGGAAATAAAAAAGAATATTTTAATAAATCTTTAATTATATCCTTAAATAATTACTTTTTTCATTAATTTATGTATAAAATAAGCATCTTATTTCCCTGGCAATCAGGCGTAACTGTTTCTGGGAGCAAAAACATTTAATTATTTAAAAAATTAAAAAATAAAAAATTAAAAAATAACAAATTAAATAGGTTAGGTTAGGTTAGGTTAGGTTAGGTTAGGTAGGTTCAGGTCAGGTCACAAAAAAAAATTCAGTTCGGCCTAGAACATCTATGCATCATAGGAGTTTGTGAGTGTGTGTGTTGTGTGCTGTGTGATGTGTGTGTTGTGTGTGTGTGTGTGTGTGTGTTGCAGATGGTTGTGTGTGTGTGTGTAGTGTGTGGGTGTGTGCGAGTGTATGTGTGTGTTTGCATTAGCATCTTGAAAAAGAGAATACTGGGCGTTTCGTGCCTGAGAAAATTATTAAGGAACCGCGGCAAGAAATTGATCGTGACACTAATCCCTATTTATTATATTTTTTTTATTCTTATTTCATTTTATTTCTTATTGACTTTCCTGCATTAAAATGTTCGCTGATTTCAAAAATGTATTCAGTTTTTATGTAGCTATCGTAGTTTTTAAGTTACAGGTGTCACATAATTTGGAGGCTGACATATATATATATATATATATATATAATTATATATATATATATATATATAATATATATATTATATATATATATATATATATATATATATATATATAATAAGTATATATATATAGGCCCGCCTCCCGAAAGCATCATGCATTGTAGCTAAAAAACTATAACCAGCTACATGGAAATGAAATCAACATTTTTGATTTCAGCGAGCAATTTCATCGATGAAACTTTAAAAAACAAAATCCTATTTTTATTCTATATTTATTAATTAACACCTTAAAATATTAGTATAATCTTAGGTCTTTCAGCAGCGTACGCTCTCATTAACCATTCCCCAATTTCTGCAGGATAGAACGAGAGCGCAAGAGTTAGAAAAATATATAGCAATGTTCTGTAGATTTTAAACTGTTAATTTTCTTTTTATTTCCCTTTTAGGGGTTTCGAGCGAAGCGAGGGAACCCCGTCGTCCCCCGGCCTAGGTCGAGAACCCCCTACTATGTGCCATCTTTGTAGGCTTTACCCCTTTGGGTGAATTTTAGTTAAAAAAATCGACAGTTGGCAACCCTTTGACGCTCCCTCGGAGCGCTAGAGCTCCTTTGTTCTTCTTCAAAAAACGATCATTATCATACACTTTTTCAAAAATTTTTAAAACAAATAAATTTTCAAAAAGGCGTCATTTTTTGTTATATTTGCTTTTTAATATTTCATTAATAAAAAATGCTCCTGATTAATAACCAATGTTATTTAATCTTCTGTAGCTTGTTAAGTTGTTTAGTTACTTGCATGTTGCTTTCGGGGGCTGACAAATATTATATATATATATACTATATATATATAAAAGTATATATATATATATTATATATATATATTATATATAGCTATTATATATATATATACCTTAATATATACTCATATATTATAATACTATATATATATTATATATCGAACCTTATATAATATTAATTATATATATTTAATCATTATATATATCGCACACTTGATTTTTAAACAGGTTGGTGTGATCGTCTTCCTACACAATCTCATTCCTTTCACAATTGACTGCTATGCCAATTCTTCGACTCCCTTTACAGGTAAAATCTGGAAACACTTTTTTTTTTTCTTATCCTTTCAGCTTTAGTCACTTTTCAAAACGCCATGAATTGAAGGCATTGTCAACTTTGATGTGGACATGTTTTTATTTTTAAACCTTTATATATTGCAGGGTGTCGTGGGGGGTTGGGGTGGCGATCTCTCATCCTTTATCCAATCAGTGGCGTTATATTATACTATATTATATATATATAAATTATCATATAGATATATACTATATATATATTATACTATATATATATATAATATATATTATATATATATATATATATATATACTTATATATATATATATACTATATCAATATATTATATATATATAGATATATGATATATATATATGCTATATATATGCTATATATATATATGATATATATTATATATATATATATTATATATATATATATATAATATATATATAATATATATATATATATATATATATAATATATATATAATATATACTATATTATTATATAATATATATATATCTCCAAAAAAATTTGGGAAAATGTTGTGTAAGAATGCTGTGAGAGAGAACGAGAAGTGAGAGAGAGAGAGAGAAGAGAGGAGGAGATGAGAGAGAGAGAGGAGAAGAGAGAGAGGAGAGAGAGAGGAGAGAGAAAGAGAGGAGAGAGAGAGAGAGAGAGAGAGAGAGGAGAGATCTTTGATATTATGAATGTTTGTATTATTGTTGATTATTGAACAATAGTGGACAGCCTAAAGTAATAGAACGTATTCAAAAAATTACGTTTACAAATACTAGATGAAGAAAGTTATTGGAAGTACGCAAAAAATTTCCTATTTTTTTGACATCAGATCAGTTTTATTAAAGTTACAAGATGCATTATTTACTTCTATGGTGTTGCCATTTTTTTTTACCACAAACTCACAGTGGGATTTAGACCAGAATGTTTCGTTGTGTGACAATGCCAAGATTTATTCCTTTTTCAAATTATGCTTATTCCTGCTGCACAGAATTTTGAATTCATTATAACGTTTTTCAGTGTCAAGCAACAGCAGCAACAGCCTCATAAATTTTCAGAATGAGTAAGCCATTTCTCTAATTTATTTTATTTTTTCCTTCTTTTCGGGTAATTTTGAACATTTCATATCAGTTTCATGAAAATCTGGACACGTGATCCATTTTAATAAGCACATATATATTATATATCATAATATATATATATATAGTATATATATATATATAATATATATATAATATATATATATATAATATATGATATTTTAATACGTATATAATATATATATATATAGGCACTACTCCTTTAAAAGGAAGTTACATAAAAAGACATGATATCGAAAAATCGCCCGAACGCATGCGTGAAAACCCTGCAGTGTCACAGTTCTTTAGCTAAACTGCCAATAGAAAGAGGCGCAAAGAGTTTTGCCAAAGCATGCATTTTAATTTTTAATCTTTAATTTTTTAATTTTATTTTTTATTTTTTTTTAAAGGGGCTCGAGCCGAGACGTTGGGACAGAGGGGGGACGAAGCTTCCCCGTAGTCCATGCTGAGGGCGAGAGGACCCGTGACTCTTTCCCTCTTCTGCCGCATTTAATCTTGGGCATTGCCTTTAGTTAAAAAAAAAATGTGTTTTGGTAACTCTGACGCTCTATGGCCTTGAAATAATCGAAAAAAATCGATTACATCTTTCGTTTGATATATATCGGTTAACTCTCCTTTAAAGGACAAGTTGCATACTATATAGATATGATATAATACTATTATATATAATATATATATAGTATATAATATTATATATATAATATATATATATATATATATATATATATATTAGTATATATCATATATATCTATATATATATATATATCTTCTTTTCCGCTTTTTTTCTAATGTAACCACGTGAAATATAATATAAGGATGGCATGCGAGGCAAGCAATTATTTACGAAACTGATATTTTACACCCAAAATTATCAGATTTCGTCCAGATCATTTAATATTTGGAGGAAGCGGCATACCCACTACTTAGACGGGTCAAATTCAGTCCACTGGCAAATCAATATTATATATTTATACTTTACTATTCTTTCTAAAATCATCTGGCATCTTAATGTCACCCCCTCCCCTTTCACCCCATCACCTTTCCTTACTTCTCCATTCGCTTCCATCATTAACTAAATTTATTCTAATTCATTTAGATAGATTGCTACAAGTCAAGGCCTTGACATTTTCTATTTTTCATTACTTTATATGTTAATTATATTAATTAGATTATTAATATGATTATTATATATGTTATTATTTATTATTTATTATTATATTATAATTTATTTAATTATATTATATTGAGATTTATTTATTAGATTATGAATGTAGTATAAATATTGATTGTCGAGGTTATTATTAAGCCGGATCATATTAGTGAACGAGAGAATTATGGCCGTGACGTTAAAAATTATTTTCACAAATATTGAAAAATGAGAAGTGTCTTTTCTCTATTTCGTCATCATCTCGATGCTAGTTCTAATTGCCAGACATCTCGGAGGTCACTCGATCAGTGTTGAGTGGTTCTCTCTTTTAGACATATTTGCATATTAAATTTTTATTTTATGATTTATAATTTAAAATTATTATTAATTATTATTTTATATATTATAATTATTTATATTTAATATTATATTAGACATATTATTTCATTATTAATATTTAATTGAATTATTAACGAGCACATGTAAAAATATTAAGCCTAATTAAGTAAAACACGCGATCCTGAACCCTTGCTTATATATTCGATTTAGTTTTTTTTTTTTTTTCCATTTCAGTGTCTGACAGTGCTTTGATTTGAGTGTGTATAGGTGATTAGTGCTTTAATTTAATACAACAATCTAAAAATTAAGTATTGTTTTGAGAAATCGCTTCAACAAACTATGCATTATATTTTAACGTATCTCACGAGGTTAAATACTTAGAACTCATTATTACGCGCTCGCTAGCACACATTCACACTACAACACACACACACACACACACACGCGCTACTAAGTATATTTATATATTTAATATAAATATATATATTAATTTAATATAAATATTAATATAATATTAATAATATATATATATATAGATTAATTATATATATATATAATATATTATATAATATAAAGAAATATATACGTATATATATTATAATATATATATATTAAATATATGAATAATATATATAATATAATTATATAATATTAATATATATAATATAATAATTATTATATAATAATATATATATATAATAATTTATATATATATATTAAATATATATAATTAATAATTATATAATAATATATATAATCTACAGAAAATTACATTATCCTTTTGACTTTTAAGGCCAAATTAGCGGTTGTTTTATAGTTTACATTGATGATAAGCTAATTAAGGTAAAACTGGGGTCTTGATGACTATAGCAATACTTTATTATTATATTTAGGTATTACCTATTATAGCCAAGTTATGCTTGTGCACGACTCCAACTTGCACCGTGGTGAACTCCCTTAGCTCAAATATTAAAGTAGATTGCGTTTGGTTGTTAATGATTTAATCTAGGTTTACATATCTTATGTTACGTTAATTAGAACCAGCAAGACACAGTCCCGTTACCGGGAGTCATTATGTAGGACAGAGTATTAAACTATGGCCTCATAATTATTGAGGTAGGAAGTTAGTAGACATCTATCATTGAGACCAAAAATTGGGACGTGGGGACAGTATCCACATTGAGAGCCCAATGTTAAGACATTCTTACTGCCTCTATATGTTCCTAAAGTGATATAACTGACAGTGTCATATACACCGCCTAATCCCTCAGTCGCTGCATATACCCACTCCTAGGACCCAAAAATACCCATTCCGTATTTGATCCTACCAAACGAATCGCTCAGTGCGTTCCTCTCCGACGGCCTCACTCTATGTGCTTTTCTTACGACATGTGAGCCCGTTTACAGAAGATTCTTTGGTGTTTTGTTTTGCTTCCGATTTATCATGTATACCGAGATATAGACAAACTTACTCTCCGTGCCTCTCCTCTCCGTCCTGTACATCTCGTGTTGTCTAGCCGTTTCGTTTCTCTTGCGAAATAGTCTGTCAGTTAACCTCTGTCGATTAGCTCTCTCGTTGGTTGTCTCGACTTTAATCCTAAATGTCGGGTGGAACCAAAATGCCCCCCCTGATATGGAGCTCAGTACTTCCATCAGGGGATTTGTCATCGTCCCATCCTTTTGTCATTACGCTGTCATCGTCTCTCGTCAGTCAATCTCTCTCGTAGAACTGATCGTAGGAAAATACAGCGCGAGCTTTATCATTTCCGTCTAGGTTTCTATAAATAAAAATCAGAATCCCAGTTTCTTTGAGCCGCCTAGCACCGGTTTGTTTGAATTTTTGGTTGTTTGTTAGGGTGCTGCATCATAGGGCACCTTCTTATTATATAAGTGTTATTCACGGACGACGCCGGACCAGATAGCCTGTCTCTTCGATTATTAGAGTTGTTGAGCGAGTGTTCGAGGACCTAAGTAGTTGGTAAGTGAGGATTGGTATACACACTGGCGAAAAAGCCACACTGACGAAATATAGGAAGTGATTAGATGCTTATTCTCCGGTGGGCATATGATATACTTGTTTTTCTTTTTGCTAACTCTGATTAAAGACTAACGTCAAGACCGTTGTACGTTACCCCTCT
>JABUQX010126616.1:60000-69449 GCA_015478945.1 Trachelipus rathkii | reverse complement strand
GAATTGACAGCGTGCCGAAGATATATACAGATTCTGTTTCCCATCCTTTCACGGATAAGGGGGTTCCGCAACGGACAGCACCAGTGCTATAGAAGATTCTGAGACACCTTTCTAAAGATGACAGCACCTCCTAAGGTATAGCAACACATCGTTGTATCCTTTTTATAAAGTATAGAGTAACAAAAATTCAGATAAGGTGTTGCTTCTAAAAACCAGATCATAACTTTCATCTTTTTATCTCGGCATAATCCAACTTCAATATTGCCACAATTTGCTAATTGGCAGCTGAGGAAACACTTCGATTAAGTATTCAAGATTTGACAAGTATTCATTCGAGATAGATTGAAATAAATGGGAATTATTATTAACATAAATATCTTCAAGTGTCAAATCAAAATTCATTTCATTAATAAATCCAAAGATTGGTTATGTTTATATATTTTCTTGAATATAGGAGTTTTTCGTAGATATAAGAATAATTGTAGTATTATTATTACTTAAATGTAAAATTCTTTAAAGATACTAAAATAAAATACTGTAACTAAATTAAATCTTTACTATACATGTTTCATTATAAAGACCAATTTCCTGTTTAAGTAAGTAGAATTACATCACAAGTATTCTTAAATAAAACAAAAAATTTTATTATTCGTTCTTCTTGAAAAATATGCTTCTTTAAATATTTAAAATTTTTTTCGTAAATTAATTACAAAAATAATAAAATATAAAATTTCTTACAAATAAAATTCTATTACAAATAATTCGAATAGTTCTTTAACAAAAATTTTTTTTCTTTTTTTAAAAGATTTTTAAATCTTAATAAATCTTTATCTAATATTTTTTATATTTATTTATTTTATTTTTTTTACCGTTGGCAGCATAAAGATGCCTCCAGAATTTTTCCCTACTGATTGTAACCATTCGTATATGTATACATATATGATTATTATATATTTGAAGAATATATCCTATTTATTGTATTTAATTATAATAATGGAGAGTTTGACTGTGTGTACATATTAATATGTTTTTTATTATTTATTAAAAGCAATTTCCTGGTCATGATTTTTTTGTCAATGCTGCGAAAAGTGGATTTGTAAGTTTGCGTTAAGAGTAAAAAGGTTCAAATCAAAATGGTTAAAGAAGAGTATATAGTTGTGAGTATTCACCCAATCCAGCTTGTTCTGTTGTAATCTGAATTCCTGCACAAATCATAATTGGATGCATAATTTTCATTGGGCTTTAGAGCAAATCTTAATTCAGCTTGTAACTATTTTAATAAGATAAATTTGACATTGATCTAAAAAAAAAAAAGTAAATACATTAAGAGCCATCTCCTTGAAATGGAAGCAACTAAGAAGATCAAAAGACTTCCACTGCCAAGAGAAAGAATTACTCCACCAAGAAAGACGCGGGTACATGTAGGGACATCCCCATTCTGCACTGACCCTCTTCAGAAAGATAGTCCCTCCATTCCAATTTTACAGGTGAAAGCGGCAGGACTTCTGATTGTTGGTGGGATATAGAAAACTTACCACAAGAAGAGTGAGCAAGCGACGTTGTTTCCTTTTTAGGGAATACGATCTCGGCTCTGGCAACTGGTGTTGGACCAAGTGTCACTCAGGTCGCCACTTGTTTATGGCAACATCGTCATGACCGATGGGATGAATGAATTGTTGGGAGAAGAGAAGAGACCGAAGATGGGAAAACACCACCAACGGATTCTATCCCACTTCCACCGAATCCAATTAATATGCAGTCCAGTGTTGTCACTTCAGAACCTGAAAATCAAAGAGCGACGCAAGGTCCGACGGTAGTTACCGTTGATGCTCAGTTTTTTCAATCAGTGTTGCAGCAGAACACCAAGCTCATGGAAAAAATGACTGCCCTGATATCCGCAATGGAAGTAGATAGGAAGCCTAAGAAAATGATTCCTTTGGGCAAATTTAAGATAGAGACTGGGGAAACAATGGTCCAGTTTTTCGACAGATTCGAGCAGTTTTGTGCTGTTCAATACCCCGGATCAACAGAGGGAATGGTGGCCTTATTGGGAAGCCATCTCTCCTGGCTTCGCTTGGAGCTTATAATATAGTCGCCGCGACATCTGCCGAATATCCCTTCGTGAAGTCCCAACTTTTTGCAGTGTTCAGGGAATCATTTGAAAGAACGAAAGTAAATACAGAAACTAACGAGTTTACAATTCTAGAAATGAAAGAAGGAGCAGATGTGCCAGTGTTTTCGCTTTCGATGTTGGGGTTGGCGGCGCATAAGTAATCTAGGGTTAATCAGTTGAGTAATTTCCACCGTATTAGAAAAAATTATTAGATAGGTGCCTGAAGTTGGTCAAACAAGAGTGTATTTATCATCGAGGCGATCGCTTTCTGTACTATATGTTTCATTAATTTCTCTGGGAAGCAATTAGTTATTATGGTGGACAAGGTAAATAATAAATAAGAAGAAAGAAAATTGATCCGAATGTGAAGTATTCGATTTGATCTCGTTCACATACAAATGTTCCACCATCCCACGCAACAGAACAATCAAAATGCACAATGCGCCACCGATATATGGTAACTATGAGGGATTGTGTTGTTGGCCGTACAAAATGCAAACACAATCCCAGCTTAGCGGCGTAATACATCTCAAAGAAGACAACCCGGGCCTGCTCAAATATACCAACCCAAAATACCATCATCTAGTACTGTATAGGCCATCAAAGATACAACCAGCAAATCAAAATCCAATCAACTGAGAATTTCGAAATGGGCAGTAGGAATATATCAAAGTAGAACCAAATGGCCCGCAATTCCAACCTGAAACCATTGCAAGGAAACGATGAGCGATAACTATGAGTGATTGTTTGGTAAATCGGCCACAATGTCTATTGTATTGTGGTAAACGATGTTCCAGTCAATAAGAGACCTGTTACCCTTAGAACAAAAATAAAAGAAGTAGGACCATTTGTTAGGAAATGTCCCAATGGAGCAAGCCTCAAACTCAGGCCCCACCAGACATATCGTTGTCCCTTTTCAAAATGAACATTTAGAAAGATTGTCATCAAAGATCGGGAAAACGGTAGGACTCTTGCATTTGAAAACCTCATGCCAATAGCAGCAACAATCAGGCAGAAATCAGTAGCGAAATGAGGGAGACTTTGGGGATTGAGTCCGAGGAAGTTCGATACCGGAGTGGTTCGCAGGAATCCCTTCGCGAAATTTATTCACCAAAACGAACACGGTCCAGTGCCCCATACAATCTTTGAGAGGTCCTCACGGGCGGAACCGAGTTGACAGAAGGTGTCGGTATTAGTAATACAGTAAGTCGTATAAAGACAATTCCTACCTATGATAATCATGACCAAGTTGGGAGAAAACTCACTCCGCCGTAACTCTGATCAATTTTAAGAGAACGAACACAGATAACCAGCAGAGTAGTAAAAGAATACAGGAAGGAAAACCAAAAGAGGTAGAATAAAGCTCAGAAACATCATTCATTTTTCATATTATAAGAGCTCCCCAAAAAGACCTTTTAATTTGCACGTTACCATAGTGATCAACCCCCTTATGGAGCTTCTTACAGCGTCTTTAGTACGGGTAGCAGAGTTGAGCCTATATCATCAGCCAGCTGTTTCCTCACTTGTTAGACAATAAAGAAAGTCCAATTTGCCCACCGCTTTTCGAGGTTCACTGGAATTGAAGTGTCCGATTTTCCCGCGTTTTAGAGCGAAAATAAATAATAGCATTGGCGGTTATCACCAATATGTTCGAAGCCGGGTCGCTTTGCGTCGTCACCAGATCAACTGTCCGAATACGACTTGGTTTTAGGATATGACATCCTCATCAGGAACATCTTTTGCCTGATCTGCACCATAAAGAATTGGTAATCCGAACGTGGGAATTATGTGCAGACAGTAGCGGTGGATAATGAGACAAGGCTTACCTAAAGAAGAAAGTGGCTTGGTAGAATCTTATGAGTATTGCACCGCTTGCCGTGTATGGTGGGAGAACATTGAAAAAAAGTACGCCAATTCCTAATAAAAAACCCTTTCTGTGGAGCTCCGCGGAGATTTGGCAAAAGATATCAGATTTGAACATTCCTTAGTAAATTTTTCGGGCATAAAGCTTTGTTAATCTGCCAAAAACACTGGTAAACACCAAGTATATAAAGAAGGTTAACAATTGTTAGGACAATTGGAAGAAATCTCACTCATGGGGAGGATTTCCCACTGGAATGTAGTTGAATTAAAATGAGCAAAAGTCCTAATGTAATTACCCGAATGGACTCCTTGAACACTTGGTTAGCGCTTTTTAGTGAGATGAAGCAGCATTTAACGGACGATCAAAGATCAGTTATTGAATTTTGATGCGATAATCCCCCTCTGTCTCGAGTGGAGATTCTGACCGTGGGCTGCACAAATTGTCATTAAGCATGTATCGAAACTCATGACTTGAAGATCCTGTGCAATGCCCGTCAAGAAGCTTGCAGGCCCCATGCTCAGAGAAATCGAGGCAGATTGCAAAAATGGAAGATGAAGATCTCCAATGAGGTAGCAAGTCCTCCATACTCTAGCCCCATTGTAGCCATTAGAAAGAAGAGGTTCAATCAGATGTGCATGAATACATACCGCGGAATTGAATAAAATCACAAAAAGGAGATAGTTTTCCTATCCCAAATCTGATTGATATGTTGTTTATTAAGATATGCAGAAAATATTTTACTAACAGAAAGAATGACATCAACAAATTATTATCAGGTGGAAATGGAAGAGACAAGTATTGAGAAAACAGCTTCACCACTCCGTTGTACTCATTTTGGAATTCTACGGTATGCGTTTGAGTTGAAAACGTGCCCTTACCACTTTCCAACGAGGATGAGATTTGCTCTGTCGCATATACCCTGGAACGAGTGTATGGTGTATCTGGATGATTCGCTCATTACAGGAAACGATTTGGAAAAGAGTCATCTGGAAATTTTAGAAAAGTATTATTGCATTTGAAGAAACTTGTGTTCAAAATTTAAACCTGCTAAATCATCCTTCTGAGAAATGGAAGTCAATAATTATGGGTCATATCGCGTTAGCTGAACACGGTCATCATCCCCTTAGAAAACAACTTTGCAAGTCAATATGCAGTCTTGACTGTCACCTGTACTCACCGTCAGAAGTTCGGCGCATGTTCTGGGGCATGGTCAACTTTATAGCGCCACATCGCCCAATTGCTCAGAGATTGCCAGAATACCACTTTTATTGTTAAAGTAATTAAAACTTTGAAATTGGACAGCGCCATGCCAGAGCGCCGCATTTAGAGGCTTTGAGAGGAAGCTTTAATGCATCACTGCAGATCACATTGTACGTATCCCAGATAGATTCGGAATGAAGCCCACCCCATTATTGGTTTATGTGGATGCCTCAGACACTTCGGAGGCAGGAGCTGTCTGTCCCAGTATCCAATACCGGAAAAACTGTCCATAGCTTTCATTCTCCACAATCGTTTACAAAGTCCGAACAACGCTTTATAGTTACAACAGAAAAAGGAAGATTGTTCCAATACGATGGGCTGTGAAGGCATTAAAACCTTTCCTTAAATAAAATAGTAATTTACACAGATCATCAGCCCATCTTTTATATTTGCTAGTATGCCGTTAGTAAAAGCACGTGTTAGCTTCGCCACGCTGAGGGAAAATCAAGATATAGACTACGATTAATATTATTCCGGGAAAAAAGAAAAACATACGTGGCTGATGTCCTAGTCTCGGTCACCAATCGGTGAAACATCAGCATGAACAGGAAGTCTATCTGGTTTAATACCTTCCCCGGAGGTTTTCTGAAGTTTTAAAAATTCCTGTGACGGGGTGACTCCTCTGTTCCTGCAAGCTTGCTCCATTGGCTTTATAATGTTTCAATTCGATACATCCATCTACAAACAATAGAAAAGTTGTGTTAAAGATCAATTTTGAAGAATATGAGCTGAGTATGATTACCATCTGGTCGAGACTTGCTAGGCAAGTAACTAAGCATTACATCTTGTATTGAGTACAATTTGGGTCATGTTTTTCCAATTGACACGGCGATATGGCCTTTGTCAAGTTCACCAATTGCAGTTTGGGTGACTAATGGAGACTCAAGCCATTAAAATTCGGAAAGATACTGCAAGGGTAATATTTGCCATATCTTATGTTGTGGTGGAGTGCATTATAATCTTTTGTTGCCACAGCAAATGCAAATAAATAAAGACTATGAAACAGCAAGTGCTAACTAATAACCACCGGAAGCCTTCCCGGATGATGTGGACGTATGATTGTGATGAATCGATGAAGATCTGGTTGTTTCGGAAGGAGTATCGCCGGTTAGTTTTTGAAAAAAATTGCTAAAATCCTCAAATAAACAACCGGTGGGATTGCGAGCAGAGATTTTCAGGGATACCGAGGATTCATCACATAGTATTCACGATCAAGATAACTGATAATAATCCCTTGGAAATTAATAATTGACGTATATATTGATTTAGTTGCAAAAGATCTGATCAAATATTGAGACGCTTAAAAAGAGTGATATTACAGAACTTACCATTTAATGGACCCCTAAAACCTTTCGCTCGTGTGAGTAAATACATCTATCTGAGGAATGATCGGCTGTACAAAGAGTTTCCTATAGGGGAGTTTGCACTAATTGTCCCACATTATTATTTGACTGAAGTGGCCATAAAAACTCATTGGAAGTTTGCCCATATTGGAAAACATAAACTGCTTATAAATTGGATATGGCATCCTAAGATAACAGTGATCTGCAATGATATCACAACCACCTGTTATAAATGTCAAACATTAAGATTTCCAATATCCTCTATGTTCCGCCAATATTAAAAAAATAAATCACACTTCAAGACCCTTTGAATTAGTGGCGATGGATCTGATACAATTCCCTGTTCAACCCAAAGGAATAATTATGCCTTAGTGATGGTAGACCATTACACCAAGTGGTGTGCTGCTGTTCCAGGCTACGGGAATAAACAAAGTATCAAACTAGCCAATACGCTATCTTTTTCCCCATAACATCGTATTGACCATTCTATACAAAGGTTCACCAGAACGACTGCTTACGACAACGGCAGAGACTTTATAGGCCTGAATTGAAGATCTTTTAAACGCCAACATAATTAAACAGTTACTAGACTACTCCTATACCCATCCTCCAATGGAGCCTGTTTATAGAGCGGTAGGTTAATCGCACCCAATTATCAGTACCTAGAATGTCTATTCAAAAATCAATCGGTCTGGGAAGAGAATTATGACACAGTGTTTATGGGTTTACAATCACACCACAACATTCAGAAACTACCGGACTCCCTGTGAAATATTCTCAAGAGCGGCATAACTACATCAGGACTCTTTGCCTGTGAGGAAGTCAATGTGGATAGAAGAATCAGGAAAGATTTTTCCTTTATGAATTACATCAGATGTGATTAAAACTTCATTCTCCCGAAACCTGACTGTAAATAAATTTCATCCAAGATATATTGGTCCTTATGAAAAGTAATCAAGGTAAATGACAACAAGGTCACCTAGTTACAATAAAATCCTCAGCGACCGGAAGCAATTATAAGGCTCACCTCATAAGCAATTAAGATCTATGAAAATGCCCGCTGTTATTGATTGAATAATCGACATTCCACGATTATGCTTTAAATGAAGATCGAGTAAACCAATGTTATAGTGATGAAGATTTAAAGTTGAGGAAGTTTTTAATTCCTTGATGAGTTGGATTACTCAATATACCTGGACCTTGACAAATAATATGATTGTTGATAAGGATGACACGACCGATGACGATGATTTCATTGTGGATTCATTGTATGAGGAAATATTAGCTAACATTAAGGAAAAATTGAGGGACTGTTAAAAGAACAGGGAAAGATTAATTTAGGTTTAGGAAAAATACTAGATAAAGGAATAGGAAGTAAGCAGTTAGAAATAGATAGTATAGTAGGATCCGCTAGTATAGCTCATCAGGAGGAAGAACCAGTGAATGAATACTTAGCGTGGGACTCCTCTGATTTGATAGCGGGAGTCCGATTTTCATGGGTCTATGGCCAACCCTTCCCCAGAAAATTAGAGGGAATCTTACCCCACGACAAACTTTCGAAGCAGCGCATTCAAGCGATTCGACTCCCATAGTGGTAATACCCACAACTGAAGAACCGAAATAGAGCATATTGGAATAATGAAAACAAAGTGAAGAAGATCAGCAGTTGTTTTCTGGTGAACGTCATTGAAGGTTTTGAGGACAGTGGAAATTTATAATGAAAGGTAACGGATTGCTTACGTCTATAAAAAGAAGAAGGCAATACCTGTCCTTATAACTCGGTCGCGAGCCTTGTCAGGACTTACACAATCGTCTTTCCCTCATGATAGAAAGAAGGCCGATAACAAAGAAAATCTAAGAAATTTAAATGAACTTAAAAAATAACTAATTTTTATCTCATCAAGGCTCAATGAAATATTAAGAAAGTAAATTTATTGACTTTTAAAAACCTATAAAAGTTAAGAGAATTTAAAATTAACTGTCGTATTTTTTAATTTTTTTGCAGATTCTGGTGATAGGACATTCCTGGGTCGAAGATGTAAAACGGGCGTACACCCCAGAACTACTACCAGGTGAAGAAGTGAAGTTTGAGGTTTACCCGGGAAAAGGGTTGGATTTCTTTCACGATTTGATAGATATGATTGTTAAGCCCTACCACACACATTTATTGATCTTTACGATCATTCCCGAGGCTTATAAGAGGATTTTCTTGCGGGACCCAAACTCACGTGAAGGACCAGGGCGTTACTGGGTTACAGTGGCCAACTTTAGTTACGAGAATGAACGATTCGCACGACGCTTTTCGCGTTTCGTAGAGAAGTGCGAACGTCTCAATTCTCAAATGAAGGTGATATTAATGATTCCCCCATTCCTGGATCTGGTTGAGTACAACCGTCAACTGGTCCAAAGTTATCCACTAGAGGTTCAAGACCGATACAATCAGGCTCCCGAATATGCAGATCATATCTTGAATACACAGGCCACACAAATGCATATGCATATTAGACAGTTGCGGACCTCGGATATCACCTGGCATCGGAAGGACTCGTACCCGGTTATGTATGCTGTCTGGGATATGTATGGCATGAGGGCCAAGAGTAAGCAATTTTGGGGAAGACAAATACACACATTGGGGGAGCAGAGTTTTCTATGGGACGGATTACATCCGACCCGTGTGCTAAGCAGGAAAATTTTTAAGAAAATGAGGTCGTGGGGAAGTTTTGGGGAAGAAATGAGGATAGCAATAGTACCGTCAGAGACATCAGAGACAGAAGAAGAGGTACAGCCTGTAGTCGCCGAGACAACCACACCAGAAAGTGATAGTGTTGACAATGTGCGGGTTCCCCTAGAAGAGATGGTCATTGTTAGT
>JABUQX010126616.1:25000-55000 GCA_015478945.1 Trachelipus rathkii | reverse complement strand
TATAAAAATAAATAAATATATAAAAAAATATTATATATATATATATATATATATATATATATATATATATATATATATATATATATATATAAGTAAAAAAGAAGATGCATCTCGTCCGACTATACAAAGCCCTGAAAAATTTGATGTTGATCGGAAAAGTATAAAAAAAATATCACAATATTTCACTTTTTTCAAACATTTTTTTTTTGGAAAAAGTGAAAAATTTTATATATATTTTTTTCTACTCATCCGATCATCAACATCAAATTTCAGGGCTTATATATCTGAAAGAGATTCCTTTTTTTTAGTTAGATAATTTTTTTTGCATACTAAAAAGAAAATTTTTAACAAATTTTCAAAATTTTTTTGAAAATTTGTTCAAAGAACAAATCAAATATTGCATATGCCAAAGAAATTATCTAAGTTAAAAATGTGCATCTCCCCCGACTTCCATATGCCCTGAAAATCTCATCCACTTCGCCCGAACAGCAAAAAAGTATCGTAATTTTTCATTTCAAAATCCAAAAAGATTTGAAATTGGACAATGCTGAGCACAAAACTCAAAAAAGTACTTGTACAATATTGTAGGTAATGGACCTATCTATGTATTATTTCAAGTTTGAAGTCATTTCTTGAAAAAAATTCTGGAAGTTGATAATAAGAATGTCAAAACATGGGTTTTGAAAAATTTAAAATTTGAAAGAATGACTACAGTCACAGATAAAACAGTAATCTGGAAAACAACGTTTAGAGGCAAAACTACAGTTTGGTGTTATAGGGTCAAAATCGGCTAAAACTCCGAATTTTATGTCCATTTTTAGCAAAATTGGGGTGTTCCCTTAAGCAAAAAGTTGCACCACCCTGAAGAAAATTTGTGGGGTTTTATAAACATAACAGAGAACAGTGCCGAAAACTTTGAAAAAAAAAATTAAGGTATTAGATAACAAAAACATTAAATTAGAAAATGTGTAGGTTATGATGAACCAGCAAATATCCGGAGAGGGAAATATTCGTGACTTCAGGCTCGTATATAGAAAATTGTTCCAAATGCAGAATAAATTCTTTGTCCAAGTCTTATAATTTAAATTTAATTCTTAATGATTCTGTAAAAGAGATAATAGCTCTTCAAAATTTTATGACAAACTGGAAAAGTATATGTGTATTTCAGTTCTAGCTCGGTGGTAAGGAATTAACAGCTGTTCAACAAATAACGAATGCATCACAAAAACACTAAAAAATTGTGTCCAACTAGGTGGTCATCCAAGTATGATTCCTTATTAGCAATAAAAAACAATTTCAAAAGTATTTCGCAGTTCTTATCTCAAGTGATATTTATGAGTAAGAAGTCAAGTGAAAGAAACGAAGCCCTTTCTCAGGAAGCAGTTAGAAAATTTTGAGTTTATTCTCTGTCTTGTGTTTCAAAGCAAAGTATTGGAAAGCATCAATGTTGTCTCAAAAATATTGCAAAGTCCAAATACAAATCTTCAGAAAGCAACTTACCTATTGGGACGAGCAAAATCAAACTTATGTGAGCTAAGACACAAATTTGAAGATGTAGTGAGATAAACTACGGAGTTAGCACATCATTGGAACATTGAAGCAAAAATTACTTCCAGACGTCAAATACAGATTAAAAAGTTTTTTTTATGAACTTTATCTTATGAAAGAATTGAAGATCCATTGAAAGCCTTTAGAATAAGGGTTTTCAATAAATATCTTGATATATTAAATGAACAGATAACTACTCGTTTCATTAGCATGAACAATGTTAATGAGTTATTTTCATTTCTTGCTCCTGCAGAAATAGCAGAGCTACGAAATGAAAAGTTGCAAGAAAAGGCTACAAAACTGGTAGAAAAATACGATTTAGATTTATCTTTTGGTTTATGAACAATTAATCACCTTCAAAGCATTAATGACTACAGAAGTGAAAATGAAAAATATGGTAACTATTAAAGATTTAGCAAACTTTTTATTCGTAGAAAACAGCTGCTTAGCAAGTAGCTTACCAGACTTGTGTACAGCAGTTCAGTTGTATTTGACGTTACCAGTAACATCTGCAACAGCTGAAAGGTCATTTTCAAAGCTCAAGTTAATAAAAACTTTTTTAAGGAACAATATGACACAAACAAGGCTAAGTGCATTGGCTTTATTAAGCATTGAAAATGAAACATGTCGTACTCTTGATCTGAAAGAAGTGGTTAATATATATATATATATATATATATATAAATCATAGTAGATCATAAAGCATTCAGCCTTCTGAATATTTTGACTAGTCGAGAACAGATATTCAATGAAATCTCCTTGGTAAGTTTATTTATTTTATTATATAATTTCTTTTTATATATATATATATATATATATATATATATATATATATATATATATATATATATATATATATATATATATATATATATATATATATATATATATATATTTTTTTTATATATATATATATATATATATATATATATATATATATATATATATATATATCAATTAACTAGATTGATACTCATTTTTTGGAGGAGGGGGAGGGGGAAATTAGATATTTAATTAAATAAAATTTCTTTTAATTTTATTTAAAGCAGAATGTGTAATGTGTTGTTAGTATGATTAAATTTTTGTACAAAAAAGTGAAAAGTCTTTAATACATGTTTTTCCCTTTTAAAGAACATTTATACTCATTTTTACATACTGTTTCCAAAAATGTCATTACTTTTTATGCAAATATCTAATTTCAGCCCATAAAAAGTACTAATCTGATAAATAGCATATAAGCCATATATATATATATATATATATTTATATAAGTATATATATATATATATGTTATATATATATATATATATATATATATATATATATATATATATATATATATATATATATATATATATATATATATATCTATATGTTATTATATATATATAATATATATATAAATTAAATATAAATATAATATTATATATATGTATATATATATATATAGTTATATGAAAGATATATATATATATATATATATATATATAGTAAAGAAGATAGAGTATATATATATATATATATATATATATATATATATATATATATATATATATATATATATATATATATGTGGTCCAAGGGGGCCCCATTTCCACTTTGGCGGGGGGCCCTTGTTAAAAGAGGAACAAATTATTAGTTATGTATGTATGTATGTATGTATGTATGTATGTATGTATGTATGTATGTATGTATGTATGTATGTATGTATGTATGTATGTATGTATGTATGTTTTCAGCCAAATTTCTTGTAAATAAGATGGTGGAGTGTTGACAGACATCTTTGCTAAATTTCTTGTATTTTTCGCCTTTTTCGGGATTAAGTATTCAACTTTCACCCCAACATGCTGACTGTTCAATAATTTGAATTTTGGATTTGTTCAAACTAGTTTTCTTGCTCTGCTTTTTCATATAAAACCAATACTATAAAATTTTATTAAATTATTATTTGTTTTTGGTACAATAATTATAAAATAGATTGAGAAAAAAGGATTTTAAATTTCAGAAACTAAAATCAACTTCGGAAACTTTTAATAATAATAATAATAATGATAATAATAATAATAATAATAATAATAATGACATTAATAATAATAATGGTTATAATACACACACACTAATAATAAAATAATAATAATAATAATAATAATAATAATAATAATAATAATAATAATAATAATAATAATAATAATAATAATAATAATAATAATAATAATAATAATTAAATCTCAACTTCTTTTTACTATATATATATATATATATATATATATAGTTATATATATATATATATATATATATATATATATATATATATATATATATATATATATATATATATATATATATATATATATATATATATATATATATATATATATATATATATATATATATATATATTAAAACAAGAATTTAAAATGCATGAAATTGGTCTATATGATATAATAAACAAATAATGTTTACTAATATATAAAAGTAATAAAAAAGTAAATAAAAAAATAAAATAGCAAATAAAAAGGTAAATGCTGGTAGTAACAAAGCAACTAAAGAAAAATGAAGGGGATTATAGGAGGAAATAAGAAGAATGGAAATAATAATAGGTGAAAATCAGAAGAAAGAAAGAATGTATCATGTCTTACTAGAAAAATGAATACAGGAATAGTTGAATATTTGGGGAAAAATAATGGACATAAGGGAAAAGTAGGAGAATGGAAATGAGAATAGGGGAAATTAGGAGAAAAGAGATTATTAAATAAAGCAAGAAAAATGAAAATGGGGATAGGCGAAAATTAGAAGGGTATAGAGTAAAAATGTGAAACGCGAAGGATATTACTCCTGTGAAAATTCAACATCAAAAGAATCTTTATTTTCTCCCCTAATAAAGTCGATTGAAGTCTTTACTTTATAATTTATTTTTTTGGATTTGATGCAATGAAAATAAAATCTTTGAATCAAATTGATGAATCAAACACAGAAACGTAAAAATATTTTTAAAAGAATTTCTCTAACTTAATTTAGGGTCATTTATACGTATGTATTTTTCATTGCAAATCTCTTTGCCAACGCCGAAAATAAAAAATGAAAAGCAATATAAATTAAAATGGTGGAAAGAATAAAAGAGGCGAAACGGCAGAAAGAAAATGCAAGGATGAAAATATTGGAAAGAGATAAGGTGTATTAAAAATACTAATTATTTAAGCGAGGAATAGTATATCATTTTTTTAGCTTGGAATGTTTCACAAGCTAGAATCATTAATTTTACCGTTTGATATATAAAGAAAGTACTTGAGTAATCAATAACAATAAAAAAAAAAAATTTCTTCATAATAGCGTTTATTTATCAAATTACCATTATGCCTAAAAATAAATAAACTTTTATCTTTAAATAATGGGTAACAAAATTAATTTAATATTCAATCACATAATTGCTTAAAGATAGAAAAGTAATCTTAAATATTAACATAATTTTTTAAATAATAAATATAACATTATGTAAACCAAACTAAAACTTAAAACATTCTAAGAACACTGAGATAACTATATGATTAATAATTTCTGTAATGACAAATTTGTCATCCTTTGTGATAGAATCGGCGGATGAATAAAATCTGAAAACAATATGGTTTCTAATAAGTAATAAAGTACATATTGATTAAAAAAAAAAAAAATAATAATAATAATTTTAGAAAGGTTTAAATACATAGTTTAATGAACATACTAATCTTATAATAAATAATAATTTTAGAAAGGTTTAAATACATAGTTTAATGAACATACTAATCTTATAATGAATTAACAAAATGGCATCGTAATGCGACGGCTGCTAATTGAATATGGGTCAAATTTAATAAAATGAAATCCCAGGATAAATTAAAGTATTCTAAATTAAAATAAAACATATTATTATATGATTTAAGAAAAATCAGAATAGTAAACAAACAAACTAAAACTTTACACAAAAATTAATACAATTAATTAAGAGAGGATAACTAAATCATTTTATAACAATATTTGGCAAAAAAACAAAACATTTATAAATAAATAAAATGAATATTCTTGTCAGCATTTACAGAAATTACTCATACTATATATAAAATAAATCAGCACAAGTCTAACAGCTTTTACGACTCACAATTATAAACTGGCAAAATTCTTAGTCCCTCTACTAACTCCTTTTTAGTATAGTATAGTATATATATATATATATATATTTATCTATATATATATATATATAAAAATAAAAATATATATATATATATATATATATATATATATATATATATATATATATATATATATATATATATAAGATATGTATATGTATATATATATATGAGCAGCATATAAGGCCAGTATAGTATATATATGTATATATATTATACATATATATTATTATTATTATATATGAGTATAGTTGAAAATATTATTATTGCCATATTATTATTATTACATATTATTATGTTATTATATTATTATATTATTATTATATTATTATATTATTATTATATATTTAATATATATATTATTATTATTAATATATATATATATGATATATATATTATTAAGTTATATTATTATTATATATATACATATATATATTAATATTATATATATATACAAATATATTATTTATATTATTATATTATATATTATATATTATATTACATTATATTATATTATTTAGTGGTATTTAGCATTATATACATATATTATATATATATATGTTATATTATTATTATATATATATATTATTAT
This sequence comes from Trachelipus rathkii, assembly GCA_015478945.1. Classification (NCBI taxonomy): domain Eukaryota; kingdom Metazoa; phylum Arthropoda; class Malacostraca; order Isopoda; family Trachelipodidae; genus Trachelipus; species Trachelipus rathkii. The sequence continues at coordinate 48,697 of JABUQX010126616.1, read as the reverse complement.
TATTATTATATTATACATATATATATATATATATAGCATATATTACATATATATTATATATACATTATTATTACATTATTATTATATTATATTATATATATAAATATATTATATATATTATTATTATTACATATATATATATTATTATATTATATATATTATTATTATATATATACATATATATATGTATACATATTATTATTATTATACATATTGTTGAGGTTGAATGAAGAATAGATATTACATATATAAAATATATTATGCATATATATATATATTATATATATATATACATTGCCATTTATTGTTATTATTGGTTATATTATTATAAATATAAAGAGATATTATATATATATGTATTATTATTATATATATATATTATTATTATTATATACATATATATATATATATATATATATATATATATATACATATTATTATATATATATTTATTATATATTATACATATATATATATTATTACATAATAGCTGAAACCATATAATAGGCCTCTGAAATAGTATCTTGAAAAGTACCTCACTTAGAATAAAACAAATAATAGAGAGAGAGTAGTATTAAGAGAGAGAGTATATATATATATATATATATATATATATATATATATATATATATATATATATATATATATATATATATATATTAATTTATATATATATATGTATATACATAAATCATCATCACTATCATCATCATCACTATCCACCTCTCCCCACAATCAAAAAGTGGTACATGTTGGAACAGAAAAAAGTAGTAGAAGAATATGACGCAAGTCGAAAGAAAGCCCAGCCTTACCGCCCCCTTTATACCTATAGTAAGAACTCGCCGCAGTCAGGAAAACATCCACCCTAGAGCTTCATGTGACCGTGCCACGAACCCTCACTATGGGTGACGTCCGCAATATGTAGGGTTGATCCCTGGCCCATATGGGCCACAGTAGTAAGGGAGGGAAGTTGTGGGTGGACGACTTCACCCCACTTACAAATACCAGATGGCAAAATTGGCCATCTGGTTAGTACTCACTGCCTTCTTGGGCCTTTTTTTAGCATTTTCTTATATTTCAAGCACTTTTTAACCTTTTTTCTATATTTCAGGCCCTTAACCTTTTTTTTCTATATTTCAGGCACTTTTTAGCCTTTTTTATATATTTTTATCGACTTTTATTACTCAGATACCTTTCTAGCACTTTTTAACCTTTTTTTCTATATTTCAGGCACTTTTTACCCCATTTTTGCTATATTTAGGCACTTTACCCTTTATATATTTTTTAGTTAATAGTGAATTGTAGCTACCTTCCTTGTTTCTTTTTTTTTTATTTCTTTTTTTTTTGCGGATTTCCCACTCCCCTTAAGGGGGAGGTTGAGTTCACCAACAAGCTGCTTAACTGCAAGGAATTGTGGAATTAAAAGTGACTCTCCATGTCACTGACAGAACTGGAACTCGACCCGTAACCACTCTAGCAAATGTATTGAACTTAACAGATTGGGCTCTCTGAATGCCCATTATTACTTAAACAATTGTTACTTATATATAAATCATTTTTATGCATAGCAAAAATTTTGGAATTAGCTATTCCATATTAAAAGTTTAGAAAAAGTGCATCTCGATTTTGCATTTTATATATATACTAAATATATATATATATATATATATATATATATATATATATATATATATATAATATATATATATATATATATATATATATATATATATATATATATATATATATATATATATATATATATATATATATATATATATATATATATATATATATATATATAAAACTGAAATGTATAATTATAAATAAAAGCGTTATGTGAAAAAAAACAACTAAATTTAAAAATTATTCACTTTTGATTTAAGATCTAAATACATTAATTTTTCTCCCTTACTAGAAGCAGAAAAATAACTTTGGTTTAAAGGCATAATGCTAAAAAAAAAAAAAAATAAATTAGCCCGTATTTAGTCGTGCGATAAGGCCTATTATTGAATAAAATTGTTTTCCCAATCTATAAGCAATCTGTCATTCTCATTTGCATTGCATTTTTGGCCATATTTACTAATAGAATAAGGGCTAGTTTTCATTTAGAAGCGGATTTTTTCTGAATTCCTTGCATTTAAAGCCAGCATATAAAATTTACTATTATAAAATATTTATAATATTTAATATTATGTTATTTTCATCCCACCAAAGTATACATGCCGTAATTATTTTTTTACTTTACGTACGTACGCATTCATTGCATGCTTTGCATTCATGGAGAAAACGCCACTGATATATATATATATATATATATATATATATATATATATATATATATATATATCGCAGTCTTTTTTTTCATAAAGTTTAATTAATATATAAGTCTATATATATATATATATATATATATATATATATATATATATATACAACGAGAGTAGAGGGAGAGAGAGAGAGAGAGAGAGAGAGAGAGAGAGAGAGAGAGAGAGAGAGAGAGAGAGAGAGAGAGAGAGAGAGAGAGAGAGAGAGAGAGAGAGAGAGAGAGAGAGAGAGAGAGAGAGAGAAAAAACCATTTCATCCATACACACACACGCCATCACACGTATGTATAGGAACAATACACACATACATCGTACACACGCACACGCACACACACATACACACTCACATACACACACATACATACATACACACCCACAACCCCCACCCACCCCCACACGAACCACACACACACACACACACACAAACACACACACACACCCACACACACCCACACACACCCACCCACACACTGCACACACACACACACACTGAAGCAAGTTATATATATATATACAAAGATAGCAGAGTTATGATATATATAAGTTAGTTATATAAATAATATTTATTGGTGTTTATATATATATATATATATATATATATATATACATATACACCTTTTACTTAAAATAAAAATGAGTCATGGGATGAAGGATCGGTATCCAGAGGAGCGTTCGGGACGAAGCCCCATAAGCGACTCATTCACAATTGATGAGTTGAGTACTGAGGTCGTGTAGTTACACTCCAAAACCAGGAAAAGCTGAGCAATAACATTAAAAACTAGAAATCTAATTAGGAAGTTATAACAATAAAAAAGAATTAAGAAACAAACATAGAAATAATAAAACAAGTTAAACAAGAAAAAGAATGAGGAAGGAGGAAGGAAGAAGAAGGAGAAAGGAGGAAGACTTGTATTATAGCAACTGAGTGATTGTAATAATACTTTGTTTTTACTAAAATTTTAAGAAATTTTATTAAAAAAGTCGTAGCAAATGAGTGATTGTATGTAGCGGTACATGCACAGGTGTGGATCCAGTGAGGCATTGAGTTAGTAAACATACACTTATCACGATTATATATGTTTTCAGTGATGTAGAGCACAAATAACATAGTTTCAATGCTCTTAAAGGAGTCTAAGGACCCTTATGAGATATGGATTGAACCCTAAAATGTGATTTGGTCTTTAAAATGAAATTTTTAAAAACCTAAAAGTTATTAATTACATAGACTTATGCTCTAACAATAGCTTTATATTACACAAATATATGAAACTTATCACAGAGAATTTAAACGACACTCTCTTAATCATACACAAAGGCAACAAAAATGTAGCACAACAGGGGTATTTACGTTTAAATGTTGCACAACTAATGTACTCGAGTTAAAACATGTACTCGATTTGTTTAATGTGTGCACAGTCTAACTTATTTTAACATCAGCATTCTCAAACTTCATATGTTTTCTTTTGTATTTTTACTTTACGTCATATTTTGACGTGTAATAAGTATAAACATATAATTTATTAAAAACTTTTTGTTTTAATTAAAGATAACAACTAATCATTTACATTATTCATTCAATGTTAACTAAAAATTATTTCAAAAATTTTATTGTTTAAAATGATTTTAAACTTTATATTTATAAATTTTTATTTATATTGGTCATAAACATTTTGTTAATTTTATTTTTTATTGTTTTAAAATTTTTTTTCATACTTTTATTGTACTCATTTTTATTTTGTTTATAAAATTTAGTTTCTTACTAAAATTGTCAACGAAATTTTATTAAAAACATGTAATTTACAGAAGAGTTATAGCAGTAAAGCAGTAAATCAATATCAAAATTGCCTAGCAACAAACGGATTATGGATAAGTCATATGCTTTACGCTTTACTGCTTTACTGTTTTACTGTTTTCACTCATATATTTATTAACATTATGTTTTCTTTATATTTTTTTTATTATTTTTATTTATTATTACTTTCAATATTTTTTTATTATTATTTTGTATTTATTATTAGTTTTATTATTATTATTTTTATTATTTATTATTTTCTAATTTTATTAATATTTATTATTATTATTATTATTATTATTATTATTATTATTATTATTATTATTATTATTATTATTATTATTATTATTATTATTATTATTATTATTATTATTATTATTATTACTATTATTATTATTATTATTATTATTATTATTATTATTGACAGCTAGTTATTTTTATTATTATTATTGTTATTATTATTATTATTATTACTATTATTATTATTTATTATTATTATTATTATTATTATTATTATTATTATTATTATTATTATTATTATTATTATTATTATTATTATTATTTTTATTATTATTATTATTATTATTATTATTATTTTTATTATTATTATTATTATTATTATTATTATTATTATTATTATTATTATTATTATTATTATTATTATAATTATTATTATTATTATTATTATTATTATTATTAATTTGTGTTTTTGGGATTATTTAATATTTCTTAATGTTTTTTATTATAATTGTTATTATTGGCATTATTATTATTTATTATTATTAGTATTATTATTATTATCTTTATAGGTACCCATTTAGTTTAAATTATATTATACATATATATATTATATATATATATATATATATATATATATATATATATATATGTTATTATATATATATATACATAAATATAAATATATATGTATATTTATATATATATAGTAAGGACATATATATATACATATATACAGATATATAAATTTATACATTTCTATATATTTTCGCTATCATGTATTGTTATGGTGATAAATATGAAGAGAGTATCTATTATTATATAAATGGGTTGTTACATATATTTACATAATATATATATATATTTATATTTTGTTTTTTTTATATACATATACATATTATTATTATTTTAAATATATACATATATATATTATTAATTGTATTTACATATCTAAATATTATAAGATATATTATTATTACATATGGCGTATATATATGTATACATATATATATGTATATTTATATATATATATATATTGTAAAACTTTCTGTAAAATTATTTCAATAATCCCCCAAAAGGGGAAAAATCAATTATTTCATCACTTAAAATGAACAATTCAAAAACAAATTTTGCTTCATAATCCATTTCTACATTTCAACATTTTTGTTTAAATAACTTTTCATTTAATACCTTTTTTATTGTTTGACTCGACATTTCTTTTCATAAAATTGTAAACAGGATGTCGAAATAAGTCTAAATCTATTCCTAAATCTAGGAATCAATCTAGATTTAAATCTAGATTTATTTCAAGAAATCTATTTTGACGTCACTTCAGGAAAGGAATTGAAAGACCGAGAGAATGGTGAGGGAATGAGAGGGAGAAACTTTAGGGGTTTAGAGAGAATTAGAGTAGGGGATTAGAGAGGGTTTTGGAGAAAACGATTTTTTAAGAAGGGTTGGATCATAGGAAAAATCATTTGTTTGAGTCGAACAACCACTTAGATAACAGCTAAAAGAATAGCGCTAAGTAGTGTTGTCAAGGCGCGAAAATTAATAGAAGTTTTTAATAGAAGTTTTTAAAATTAAAATATATATAATATGCATTCTTTGAACATATTATATAGGATATTTTATATCATATATAATATGCAAAGATGTATATTGTTTTTCCGTTTTTCTTTTTAATTATAATATATTAAATATAAAGAAAACAGATTAAATATCAGTGAGACGAGCAAAGGAAGGTTCTCATTTAGAAACATATTAAAATGATCGTTTGACAAAGGTAATTATTTTAAATAATAATAATAATAATGATAATAATAATAATAATAATAATAATAATAATAATAATAATAATAATAATAATAATAATAATAATAATAATAATAATCTTGTAATCTTGTAAAAATATTATTATATTTACAGCCTTTACTTTGTAATATTTTATTGTTTTAAAAATAAAATAAAGATGTTTGACATACTAATGAAATATATTTGTTAATTATTATATTGCAATTAATACAATATTAATTGTAATATTGGAGAAATTTTAATGTATTTATTTTAAATGATTTTTCTGTATTCATGAAATATTTATATTGATATATTTGGAATATTATATTAATTACTAATTAACTAATTAAAAAATTACTTACTTATTTAATATTTAGTAAACTCATTATTTTAAAGAACATTTAATTTATAATGTGTTTTCCATTGTTTTATACAGGTTTTTTTTATTGGGACCAGTAATTTAGGATGCAATAATAAACTCTTTACGAATTGGTGCGTTATTAAAATTCCTCCATTGTGGCCAATTGAGAAAGAAGAATCTCGAATAATTAGAGGGCCACAATTGGCGACCTTGCCAGGATATTGGAAGGTGTAATCTTCTCATCATTCAAAGTGGTTACTGTGTCTTGGATGAGAGATTCGCTTCTTGCACGAACCTATGGAAATCTTTTGAGTCTACAAGTGCCCACTGTTTTACCAATTTCTTGAGGGTGACTTCTTTGTCACTAACAGATGTTCCCAAATCTAAACCTTTGCCAAGCAGTTTAAAGGTGGAAAATCCATTAGAAATTCTGTAAGTACAGAAATTATTTCCACACAAAAACAAAATTCACACTAAAGTTTAAATTAGCTAGGAAACTATATACAAGTGGTATGGGCATATTGGCACCTTTGGGTCTAATATGCAAGCATATTTCATTATGTATAAGTTTCAATAAATGAGATAGGAAATTGTGTACATGTGACATGCAATATATTATTATTGTACAAATTTCAAGACAAAAAGTGCTAAAATTGAAATGAAAACATATGTTAATACAAAACAAATTTTTGAAAAATGATAGCCATAGAAAAAGAGCTACTTAATATAATGAGTGAAAAATAGAAAATACCCACAGAAATTAAATCTTGATTAGTGACATTATTGTCTGCATTTTTCATTATTTCTGTATGTTTTTTTTTGTTTTTTTTTAAAGGCAAAATTACTAGAAAAATAATACAAAAAATTGTTTAATTGCATTTTTTTTTCTTTTATATGGTTTCTGAGGAAAGTTCTTTTAAGATATATATAGAAAAATTATGCAATTGACACCTGTAAATTAAGTAATTAAGATTAGATTAATTAATTTTTTTTTTATTTTATTAAATGAAAAGTACAGAGTTAGTAAATCAGTTTAGTGAAAAAATTTTTCGTTTATCATAATTAGTAAAGTAATTAGAGCTAGATAAAGATTACTAAAAATCAGAAACAGTAGCAGAGAACCATAAATCTTCGTAAGAAGGAGTTGTTAACAAAAGGTGTGTACATGAGTTTGTTCTATAGTAGGAGGGATAAGAGTAAGGAGTTGAGGGAAGAGAGTTATAAAGAATCGGCATTGGATGGGGAATTGCCTCCAGAGCGGAGGGAAGGAAATTTGTCGCTGAATGGGAGAATTGCAGGGGAAGAGATATCGCCTCCAAGAGTGAGGGATTGAAGTCTTGGCCCCAATCGATCCCCCTTATTTCTTCGTTCATTTCTTTCCCCCACTTATTTCTTCGTTCATTTTTTTTTCCTCATTCCTTTCCTTTCTCGTGCGGCATTATATGCACATACAACAGACACACACACATCGTTTTTATATATATATATATATCGTTTTTTCTTTTATTGATTATAAATCTACTAATTACTTTTTCATTATAATTATGCATTAATTATATTTGTCGTAACCCCGCGTATATTTACAGGTGGTAAAAATTTCGATTTTGTTTTTTTATATAATTATGCATTAATTATATTTGTCGTAGTCCCGCGAATATTTTCAGATGGTAATATATTTATATATATATATCGTTTTTACTTTTATTAATAATAAATTTATTAACATTTTTTTCATTATTATTATTTTATTATTCATATTTGACGTAGTCCCGCGAATATTTTCAGGTGGTATAAAAATTTCGGTTTTTGTTTTTTAACCCGTTTTTTAAACCGGTTTTTTAGTGAAGCTACTTAGGGAAGCCAAGTGTTTTTTTCTTGAGGAATTAAAAATAGTTTTTTTTTTTCAATTATCAGAAATCCGTAACTTAGCGAAAAGTTAATTAATAATTACCAAAGTGAGGTAAAACCTTTTGGACAAGGCCCAGGCCACCCAGACAAGGTCACTTTGACCAAAGGTCACCAAAGGTCACCAAAGGTCACCAAAGGTCACCAAAGGTCACCAAAGGTCAAAAGGTCACCAAAGGTCACCAAAGGTCACCAAAGGTCACGAAAGGTCAAATTGCCCAAATTGACCAAAAAACAGAAAATTATTATATCTTTGACCTAAAAACATTAGAAATTGTTTTCTTTGACCTAAAAAATAACAGATTTGTTATATTTAGCTACAGAAAAATTGAAAATTTATTTTACTGACCTATAATATTTTAAAAATTATTCTACTGCAACAGAAATTATAAAAACCACAATTTATAACAGAATAAATTTGTTGGTATATAAATTGATTGATTCCAACTTAGAAATATTTAATAGAAGAACATAGTACAACTTTGAAGAACTTTGAAGAATTTTGAAGAACAATAGTTCACCTTTGACAAATAAGTTGACCTTTTACATTTTAAGAGCACACCCGACTAGAAAAAGGGATAGTTGTTTCTTAATTAATTAATTATAAAGAATTAATTAAATATAATTATCAATAGACCTTTGATATTTTTTAAATAATTTTGAAAGAAAGAAAATTATTTTTATTTTTGAAAATAGACCTTTGATATTTTTTAAATAATTTTGAAAGAAAATTATTTTTATTTTTTGAACTTTGAACTTTAAATAATTTTGAAAGAAAATTATTTTTATTTCTGAACTTAGAATCTAAAGTGATTAAATTTTAATTTTTAAATTTAATAGTGATTAACTTTAAACAGTAATTAATAATTAAAATCGAATAAAATAATTTTATAATTATTTAATTTATTTATTATTGATATAAACTCTTTGTTTGAGTTTAAATAGAACTTTTACATATTTTCTTTGAACATAGAAAATTTTGGAAAATATTTGAAAACAGTTTGAATATTTTTGAAAACTTTGAAAAATATTTTTGAAAACTTAGTGTTTTTTTTTTGAAAACTTTGAAAAATATTTTGAGACTTTAGTTTTTTTTATTTTTTAGAAACAGTTTGAGAACTTAGTTTTTTTTATTTGATTAATTTAAATTAATTAACAATTAATCATGACTATGCTTGAACCAATAGTCTTTACAGTCTTCGTATTTTCTACATTGTTTCTCATTCTCTGTTACCTGGTTCAAAGGGCTATAGCCGGACCAGTTGACCCTAATGGAGCTTCAGGAGGAGCTGAAAGAGAAAATAAAGACTTAGAAAATGATGATTCAACAGAGAACATGAATGAGAACATGGATAATACAGAAGATGTTAATCAAGATGAAGAACATGATGTAACAGAAGTAAAGACTACTGACGGACAGAAAACAGAAGAGAACAAAGGAGCAAAGCTCAAGATAAAGGAATCCACACAAAAGGATATGGGACTTCCTCCAGTATATCTACCTCCTTCTAACATTGATACAATGTCGTTAAACCCAAATCAGAGAACAGCTTGGGACTGGCATCAACCAGGAAATACAGAAAATACAGCAAGAATACCTAAGGTGCTCCAAAAGACGAATGTTTTGGACAATACTTTTAATATACATTTAAATGCATCGGGGGCCACTCCCCCTTCAAATAAAAAGAAAACTTACCCTTCCTGGAATGGCCAAACAGAAATATTTAACAATAGAAGTGAGTTTAGTGGAACTTGGGGACAGACCCAAGCAAGTGATACTCTATATGGAGGACAACCTCAGAATCCGTGGGGACCAGCCCAAAATACTTTAAATAATCCTTTAAATATGCAGCCACCTTACACAGGCTGGCAACAACCCCTTCCTACAATGCAACCTGGTTACAATCCATACCCATATGGACCCCCTTATGGAGGATATTATCCCAACGCTGCGTATGCCCCTCCACTTCCAGAATTGCCTAAAGAATTAAAATTGTATGGAAGAAACACCAAGACCCAAGTTTGGGTAGGCATTAAGTTTGAAGATTACCTTTCGACGTTGCAAGAGAAGATACGCACGTTAGGCCTAATAACTGAAAGACAAAAAATAGACTATGCTAAGACTACAATCTCTTCTGATTTCACATCAGAGGCCCGCCAGTACATTCTCAAAGATAATAGCTTCTCGAGGTGTAAGACCCTAGAAGACTTCTTGATTCAACTGAAGATTTTCCTCAAACCAGAAAAAACCGAGACAATCTTCTGTTTATTGAAACAGTTCATGAAATTTCAAAGGAGACCACATGTAACTCTTACTGAATTCATGTTGGACTTGAAGAATCTCCTTTGGGAATATCAGAGAAAACTCATAGATATTGAGACTTCCTTTGGATTTACTTCTCAACAGATAAATATCTTAATTATGACTAAGATTTTAGAGAGTATGGAAGAGCTCAGAGATCATCGAAGACTTAGAGAAAAAGTCTTAAAAGTCTTTAATCCAGACTTAAGTTTCGTAGAAATTTTAGAGAAACTTAGTCAAATAGAAGAAGGAGTCTTGTTCCAAACTAACCATAGAGCTGAACAAGATAGAAGAAATACAGCTAGAGTATTCTATACAGAGAACAACAGCACCAATAATAGTGAAGTTAGAAAAGAAAGAACTACATATAACCCTTCCATGAGGAACAGAACCATGGAATGGAGTAATAAAAAGAATACTTCTAAATTTTCAGGAAAAAGGACAAGCCCTTCTCCAAATATAAGACCTAATAAGGGAGTAGTTAAGAAACTCTCCAGTAAAGAGATAAAGTCAATGGACTATTGTCTAAAATGTGAATCTTTAGGTCATCATTCTAGAAACTGTGGTTGGAATACCACATACTGCAGAGTATGTAGAAAGTTCCATGCCCGGGGTTCGACGCCCAATTGCAAGAATGCCCCTGTATGGATCCCTAATGAAAATGAAAATAATATGGTAATACCATATAATAACCCCACTGATTTTGATAATGGGGTCAAAGCTCGAAGAGTCGAGATTAAAAATGATTCAAATACTAGAAAGCCAAACTCTTACTCAAAGAATGAGCGTAGCAATCAAAGTAAGAGTCCTAAGAAAACGACCAGAGTTCACCTGATCTCTAATCATCAAGCAGATCCAGAACATGAAGAAATATCTGAAGCTGAAGATGAAGAAGAAGAGAACGAACAGTTTTTTCAACCCGATCTTTCTACAAGAGAACCAAATTTTTGAGTTAGTTCTGGCAAAGATTTAAATGAAGAAATGGTAAATAGAACAGTAATTAAAGAAAATACTTCAAGCTTAAAGAAGAGAGGTGTTATAGTAACCTCTAGCTTCTTTGGTGTAGGAATTAGACCCCCAAAATTGGGATGTCATTATTTTTTGTCAATATTTTTGACTCCAGCAAAAGGTCAGAACGAGGTTGAAGTTCATAGCCTACTAGATTTGGGTAGCACAACCTGTTTGATATCGTTGGATAGATTAAAGGAAATAGAAAGAGAAGGAAGATTCAAACTGTCTCTTAAAGAAGCTAGTATTATAGTTCAAGGGATTGGAACTCAGATGATCCATCCTATAGGAGAAGTTGATCTACTTTTAAGACTACACCAACAGTATTACCCAGTTACCTTTTTAGTGTGTAAGACTGGAAGCACTGGAGCTTGGAATGGAATTTTATTAGGTACAAGCCTTTTAGCTAATTTACCTATAACAATAGACCTTTCTTTTCATCGCAATTAAATCTTAAAGAAGAGGATAACGAAATTAAAGTTAAAATCTTTGCCAGGTTAGGGAGTTATTTTCTCATGAATCAAGAGGAAAAGATAACTAAGAAAGATATAAATAATAATTCTAATATAAATGACAAATTTAAATTAAACAATTACAGTGATAATTGTAAACCAGTAATTAAGAGAGGCTCTATTGAAAAGCCTACAAAGAGAGTTATTACTCAAAGCTCATTGGAAAAGCCTACAAAGGAAGATAGAATGATTAATAATCATAGAGAAGATTTCATAGATAATTCACAACTTCCTCCAGTAGAGGAAGGACCTTTCATAGCAGATGAAGAAATAGAAGTTCAATTGCTATTATTAGAAGAAACCATGGCACCTGCTCAATCTTATGGTTATTTGAAAGTCAGACCTGAGAGTAAAGAAGATTTGGAACTGGAAAAGAAGTGTTTAATAACACCTGCTTTTTCCTTAGGGCCATTATATTTTGCAAACTCTGTATGCCCAGTAAGAAACAATGAAGTCATTTTGAGTTATATTAATCTAAGTGACAAGCCTTTTTATTTAAGAAGAAATAAATATATAGGGAAGTGTCATCCTATTTTAGAAATTATTGAAAAAGATTTTTATAAAACTGCTATTGCTACAGAGAATAAGCAGATAGGATCTACATGTATAGTAACCTGCTCAGAAAATTTATCAGATAAACAGTTGAAAAATGCATACAGAGAAATTATTACAGATAATTTGAGTAAAGAAGAAGCAGATGTTTCTATTTTACAGAAACCTGAGCATTTAGAAGAACTTCTTGATTTGTTAATGGAATACAAGGACGTTATTGCTCTAGATGATGATGCAGTTCCTGTGTGTCCCATACAGAAGTTTGAAATAGAACTTACTCCAGATGCTCCAAAGATTATTTTTAGAAAACAGTATCGTCTCCCACATCGCTACTTGGAAGACATAGATAATTTTACAGATGCAGCTTTAAAGAAAGGATATATTAAAGCTTGTTATTCGCCACATAGTTCACCTCTACTGGTGGTGGCCAAAAAGAACTCTAACAAACCAAGAGTCTGTATAGACTATCGGTATTTAAACTCTTTCAGCGTCCCAGATGTGTACCCATTGCCCTCAATAGACGAGATATTTTCGTCCCTAGGAGGCAGTACAATTTTTACTAGCTGTGACTTGATAGATGCTTACCATTCCCTCGAAGTCGAGGAGGAAACACAGAAATTAATGGCTTTCCGTACAAGGAAAGGGTTATTCTGCCCAACCAGATTATTATTTGGGCACCGCAATGCCCCAAGTACCTATGCTAGGACAATGCAAGTCGCGTTGAACCATTTATTAGGACCTATTGCCCAAGTGTATCTAGATGATGTCTTAATCATGGGTAAAAATAAGGCAGAACATTTTGAAAACTTAAGGAAAGTTTTTACTGCATTTAGAGATAACAAATTGAGAGTTAAATTGACCAAATGTCATTTTCTACAAACTTCGGTTTTGTACTTAGGATTTAAAATAGGAAGAGACGGAATTTCACCAGATCCAGCGAAGATAGAATCGATGAAGAGTTTCGTCCCTCCAGCAAGTGTTAAGGAAACACAATCTATTAGGATTTTTCTCGTATTTTCGCTTTTTAATTAGTGACTTTGCACTAATTGCGAAACCATTATATAACTTAATAAAAAAGAATGTTAAGTTTGAGTGGAAGGAAGAACACCAAAAGCATTTGAGCTCTTAAAAGAGAAGCTTGTGGTGCAACCTCAGTTAACTTTTCCAGACTATTCCAAGCCATTTTTTATAGGTACAGACGCCTGTGACTATGGAATAGGAGGCGTTCTTTACCAGATGTCAGATGACGGCAAAGAAAAACCGTTGTCTTTGTTTCAAGAGTGTTAAGAGGCAGTGAACTCAACTATGATATTATAGAAAAGGAATGTTTAGCTGTTGTCTTCTCACTACAGAAGTTTAAAAATACGGTGTTTGGTTATCCCATCACCATATTAACTGATAATCAACCTCTTTGCTTTATATTTCGCAACAAACAACAAACGGGACGCTTAGCCCGTTGGAATTTGTTTGTGAACAGTTTTTCGCCAACTATAAAGTATAAGACGGGAAAAACTAACATACCGCCTGACTATTTGAGTAGGCACCCAGCAAAAGCTCCAAACGTTTATTTTTTCAAAGGAGAAAAGAAACCGATATTACCAAGAAAAGATTTTATCTTAACAAAAGAAACTTTTAATAGGGAACAAGAGAATTGCCCTAGATTAAAAGAATTAGTTAAGTGGGCTAAGGAAAACCCTAAAACTTATCCACATATTTTCCATAAGAAAGTGTTGTACTATGCAACCCGAAAAGAACCTTATGTAATACAGGTCCCAGATAGCATGATCTACTCAGTAATTGATCAGTGCCATTCTTCACTTGGAAGTGGGCATGGAGGACAACAGAGGACTGAAAAACGAGTTAGAGAAAGATACGTTTTTCCTCATCTAAGTAAGTTAGTAAAGGAGTACTGTTCTCAGTGCGTGTCATGTGCTAAGGTTAAAGGTCCTAGACCTCCAAAAGCAGAAATCAACAGATGGCCTCTTCCTTATACTCCATTTTCTAGAGTACACGTGGATAGCATAGGAAAACTTCCCACATGTTCAATTTCAGGAGCCAAACACATTCTCGTCTTCAGAGATGTTTTGACTCGATACTGTGAATTAGTCGCATGTAAGACAAGAACGAGCCAAGAATTTGCTAAAGCTTTACAAGAAAGAGTAATATGTCGGCATTCGAGCCCAGAAATTTTAGCCTCGGACAATGCCCCAGAATTTACTTCAGCTGCCTTCAAAGAGCTATGTAAGGCTTGGAGGATAAAAAAGGTTAATATTCTGCCCTACAAACCAAGTCAAAATGGTGTAGTTGAGAGATTGAATGCAGATATTGAAAATTTCCTCCGTCATTTCGTAAAGGATAATCATAGAGATTGGTCAAAATACCTATCTTTTGCTCAAATAGCAATTAATACATCGTATAATAGATCAATTGGATCTTCTCCACATTTTGTCCTGCATGGATATATAAAGAGACTTCCCTACGAGATGCCTGATTATGTCTCTCCATTTACAAATAAATCGGAAAATAGAAAATTCATATCAGATGAGGTAGATGTCGTAGTGGAAAGAATGGAAGCAATCAGAGACTTAGCAAGAGAAAGTCTAGAAAAAGAAACAATTAAAGCTATGGAACAGCAACATAAACATGCCACACAAAGAGAATTGAAAGTAGGCGATTATGTTTTTGTGAATGCTGTAAAGAAACCAGAACAAAGTTCTAAATTGAACAAAAGATTTGAAGGACCTTTTATTGTGAATCAAATAAAAGAGCCAAATAAGCTTATGCTTTCGTGTTTAAATTCAACGAAATTATTTCCGGTTCACCGGGATAATGTAAAGATAATTCCAGTAGAAAAGATTACAGAATCTCATTTTTCATTTGACAATGATGAGATTTGGAATCCAGATGCAATTCAAGAAACATTGGATTCCCCGAAAGTTACAACAGAAAGAACAAGTATGGAACCTGAAGAAGTAGATCGACAGATAGATGATCAGGAATCTCCCACCACTTCTTCTTGGATTCCCCCTAATTTTTATGATGAACAAAATGTTATACCAGCAGAGGATTCAACACCAGAACAACAGAATCCTGTAGTAGAAACACAAACTTCTTGTAATCAAATAATATCTGATACTCCTCAAGGAAGTAGATTGATTAATTCTACTCCACAAACAAGAACTCAAGTAAGAGGATATAGACCGTCTATATCACCAATCAGACAAGAGGATTCATATATTTCAGACAGTTCTGAACACGAGGAACAGCCTGTCATTGCAGAAGTACAAGAGGATGCTTTGGTAACACCACTTGCAGATGGAACTGTAGGGGATAATGTGCCAAGTTCTGAAACACTTCCCAAAGGTGATGAGGTAACACCTCCAGAAGAAATAATGGATTTATCAACATCTGAAGGCCCAAGAGATGATAGGAAAGAAGATCCGTCGTACAGACCTCACCAGCAATTCAGAGGTCCGAGGGATGTGGAACCAAGGGTTACAAGAAGCCAAACAAGGCAAAGAGAGCAAGAATCTCCTCCACCTCTACCACCAAGAACTGATAAAACAACAAAAGAGTCGTCTGAACCAGTGTTGAAGAGACCTCCAGTTGTTTTGCCATTAGAGATGACTAGAAGAGGAAATACGCTCCACTACTTGCCTCCTAAGAGTTAAAATCTCTTAGAATTGTAAAAAATCTTTTTGTAAATAAATATTTTATTGTATTTTATTTGTGTTCATAACCTTTAGGTTTAAGTTTGTATTATGTCATATCACACAAAATACACAATTTTACACTTTTCTATTCATCATCATTTAGTATTTAGTATAAGTATATATATTTTTATTATGTCCGTTACGAATTCGGATTATTTTTTTTTTGCCCCCAGGGGTCAGTCTTTTCTTTTGAACCTAAAAAAAAAAAAATTTCTAATTTCTTTTACAAGCCTGTAAAAATAACAACGTTTATATACTTTTTATTTTTTTATTAAAAATATGTTTTTACATACTTTTATTTTAAAAGAAAACAAAATAAAAATCGAAAAATTTCGTTTTAATATTAGAATAATAAAAATATAATCAGATTGTTTATTTAATATTAAGAATCTTTTAATTAATTTTAATTAAGTATTAGCCTTAAGCTATATAATTAGCTTGCTTTTATTTTTAATTTTTATCTTAATATTAATTAGCCTTAAGCTATATAATCAGCTTGCTTTTATTTTTTTTTAATTTTGATTTTAATTCAGAATTAGCCTTATGCTAGAATTAACTTTGATTAATATTAATTAGCCTGATCAGCTTTTATTGATATTAATTAACCTCATGCTATATAATCTTTTAATTTTTAATTTTTAATTTCATGATAATCAGAATGCTACAATTTTAAGTTTTACTTAAAGCTTTTTTAATTTTAATTTTCATTTTAATTATAATCAGAATGTTGAAGATTACTTATCTTTAGTTTTATTATCCAAGATCCAATAAACTTGATTTTATTTTATTTTTGGAGAATGTGGTGAAAGCTTATCATTTGATTTCATTACTTATTTTAATTATTTGATTTCATTACACTTTTAAAATTTTAAAATTTTAAAATTAACGTAACTCTAGTATAATCATAGGTAACTTTAAAAAGAATTTAATACATTTAATTAATTATTTTAATTTTACTTTAATAAAACGGCGACCTCATTTATTAAATCGAAGTAATAATCATTTCAGACTGTAATGAAAATGTTACGTCCAGTTTTTGCATTACTTCTTTTACCTGCAGTCTTTTCCATCTCCACTAACATTAATGAAGAAACAAGAGTACTGCCAGGTATCATTTTGTATCATTCCGGTGAAGTAAGTTTTATCGAAGGATATCTTGACTTGATTGTATCTTTAGAATGCCCATCAGAAATTAAAACCACTATTTATAGAACCATCAAAATGGTAGATACTTTAAAAGATAGATTTTTACCTGCGTTTAATGATAATTTTATTAATATTTCTATAAACCAACGAGCGCACAAATGGGAATTTCAACTCATTAAAATTAGAACTAAAGTAATATCCCTTAAATTAGCTGAAATTAAAAGCTTGCCATGGGTTCACTCACAAACAAGATTCAAAAGAGCTGCTTTCGAATTGGGAGGAGATATACTTAATGTTTTATTTGGTACCGCGACTGATAAACAAATCAAATTTTTGAGGAAAAAGATAAATATATTAGGTAACTTTGCGAGTACTTCAAATTTATTAGTTAATGAACTTAAAGAACAATTAAAGTCAAATACCCAAACATTATCAGAATTTCAATTTAACATACAAAAATTAATTGCATTTCAACACAAATCACTAGCAACCAACCACATACTCAATCAGCTAGGTAGTATCCAAGCATTACTTACATTAGTTGAACATTCAGTTAATAGTATTACAATGTTACATCAATTAGTTATCACTTCATTACAATTAGCTAAAACAAAGATAACTAATGATCAACTCTATTCACCCATCTTTTTGTTACCATATATACTAGAAATGACACAAACTACAAAATTACATCCTATCATACCATTAGAAGCGACAACATATCATACATTTTTGACATACTCATGGACTATAAAATCAACCACTAATCCATTTGAATTAATTACATTAATTCCATTCATTTCAAATGAGAAATTTATTTCATACAAGTTAATTCCATTCCCAACATTCATTCCATTCAATGAAACGTCCGTTCGAATAATGTATAATACACCAAATAATTACCTTTTCGTTAATTATGGTCAAAGGAAATATACTTATTTGCGAAATTCGGTTCACGATTATTGTCGTAACCTAGGGAAAACAGCAGTTTGCCCTCAATCACAACCTTTTACATCCATTGATGACAAAACATGCTTGCTATCGCTTTTGCTTAACTATACTACTAATTTCTCGTCATGTCCTATAACTATCTTTAAATCAAAAGAACCCTTCACAGTAACACTAGGACATTTCACTATTATATCTTTTGCAGAAAAAATTAGAGCTTCTATATCCTGCGAAAGACCCCATTCCGTACAGCATATAAATAATTTTATTTTTAATATTCCTCACGGTTGTACTTTTACCTCTGTTAATTATCAATTTAAAAACCCCATTCATTTAGAGAAAAATATTTCATTAACTTCATTAATTGCCCAATCTGATAAAGTTTTGTTTAATTTTTTAACTCATGTTGCTTTACCCAACATCTCTTCAGCATTGTTTCCAAAATTTCAAATAATGAAGGAAGTTCAGTGGAATAAAAGACTAGACAACATTAATAATACCATCCACCCATTAACTCCTTATCTTTCTCAAATTAAATTAATCCCATATATCGGTGGAGGAACATCTAGTATTATTTTATTCATTTTCATCATAGTGATTATTTATTTGACTTGGTCTTATAGAAAAGCATTGTGTAGAAAATGTTTGAAAGAATTAAATCAAGAAACCCAAGATATTCCATTGCAAAATATACCCATTTCAACAATTCCATTAGAGGTAACCCCAGTTAAAAATTCTCCACAGAAACAAATTGAAATTGGACCCTTGGTACAACCTCCCATAAAATTTAGACAATCATTAATACCCAAACCTCCTATGCCACCACCTATTCCATATAGGCGATCTACTTCTCAAGAAGTGGAATTATATTCTAATATTGCTAATTTGGACTAATATCCTTTCTACATGACTAATACCCTTTCTGCATTTATTTTGAATTGTATGTTTATAATACTATTAGAATTAAAAATCCTTATGAATTTTAATTTTCTGAGGCAGAGTCCTTATTGTAAAATCCCTTATTGTAAAATTATTTCACAATATTTGAAATCATAAAACTCGGTTTGTTGATACTTAAAACGTACAATTCAGAAACAAATTTTGCTTCATAATCCATTTCTACATTTCAACATTTTTGTTTAAATAACTTTTCATTTAATACCTTTTTTATTGTTTGACTCGACATTTCTTTTCATAAAATTGTAAACAGGATGTCGAAATAAGTCTAAATCTATTCCTAAATCTAGAAATCAATCTAGATTTAAATCTAGATTTATTTCAAGAAATCTATTTTGACGTCACTTCAGGAAAGGAATTGAAAGACCGAGAGAATGGTGAGGGAATGAGAGGGAGAAACTTTAGGGGTTTAGAGAGAATTAGAGTAGGGGATTAGAGAGGGTTTTGGAGAAAACGATTTTTTAAGAAGGGTTGGATCATAGGAAAAATCATTTGTTTGAGTCGAACAACCACTTAGATAACAGCTAAAAGAATAGCGCTAAGTAGTGTTGTCAAGGCGCGAAAATTAATAGAAGTTTTTAATAGAAGTTTTTAAAATTAAAATATATATAATATGCATTCTTTGAACATATTATATAGGATATTTTATATCATATATAATATGCAAAGATGTATATTGTTTTTCCGTTTTTCTTTTTAATTATAATATATTAAATATAAAGAAAACAGATTAAATATCAGTGAGACGAGCAAAGGAAGGTTCTCATTTAGAAACATATTAAAATGATCGTTTGACAAAGGTAATTATTTTAAATAATAATAATAATAAAAATAATGATAATAATAATAATAATAATAATAATAAAAATAATGATAATAATAATAATAATAATAATAATAATATAATAATAATAATAATAATCTTGTAATCTTGTAAAAATATTATTATATTTACAGCCTTTACTTTGTAATATTTTATTGTTTTAAAAATAAAATAAAGATGTTTGACATACTAATGAAATATATTTGTTAATTATTATATTGCAATTAATACAATATTAATTGTAATATTGGAGAAATTTTAATGTATTTATTTTAAATGATTTTTCTGTATTCATGAAATATTTATATTGATATATTTGGAATATTATATTAATTACTAATTAACTAATTAAAAATTACTTACTTATTTAATATTTAGTAAACTCATTATTTTAAAGAACATTTAATTTATAATGTGTTTTCCATTGTTTTATACAGGTTTTTTTTGGATCAGAAGTAATTTAGGATGCAATAATAAACTCTTTACGAATTGGTGCGTTATTAAAATTCCTCCATTGTGGCCAATTGAGAAAGAAGAATCTCGAATAATTAGAGGGCCACATATATATATATATATATGTTGTTACATATATATATTATATATATATTATATATATATATGTTGTTATATATATATATATAAAGTATATATATGTATATATATATATATATATATATATATATATATATAGGTATATATATATATTTAGTATAATGATTAATTGGAATCGGCATCGGAATCGGAGGAATCGGCTGTTTTCAGGAATCGAAATCGGAATCGGCAAAATTGTACCGATTCTTTGACTGATTCTTTGATATACAATCTGAAAATAATTTGTATTCGATCTTTATGATATTTCAAAGACAATATTTCCAAGTCTGCCGTATTGATTTTTAATTTCAGTTCTTCCTTAATTCTACTTAATTAAAGAAAACTGGATTGAGCGGCGCATCTTTACGTAGAGCCTAAGATATCATGTTAGGATTTTCAGACAGTCATGGTGAGGCAGATATTTGGCAATGTTTCGTTAATCATGTTATGTATATGTTTTGATAATAATATACCCGTGAACTCGTAAGTGAGTAGTGTGAAATATTTACCTTGTAGGCTTATAATAATTGGCTATTTAATATAAATGCTATCCTTCGAGTTTCTCCTTTTCACGTATCTTACACAGCATCTAATATAAGTATTGTCTTCAAAATGTTATGGAAAAATTCAATATTCCTGCTTAAACTCATTGTTAATAGTTCTCAATGATGCCATATTTAAACAAAAGACTTGAAAAAAATATATCCATGCAAACAAATCGTAGGTCATTTTAATCACTGGCCCAAGCCATTGCCAAGTATGAAGAATTTCAAACTAGATTTAATTTACCACAGCACAGATTTATTCAGGATGTACAAACCAGATGTAATAGCCAGTATCATATGCTTTCAAAAAATTTTTTGAACAAAAGACGGCTCTCATTTCATATTGCAGTGATCATTCAAAACCTGCATGTTTAGAAACAACGGAAAGTTCTGAAAAATGCTAAAAATACTTTAAAATTTTGTTGATTGTAAAAATTTATTGACCACAAGAATCAATGGCATCGGCAATAATCCCAAATAAGGAAAGTGATTTGCAGTTTTTTTAAAAAGAAAAAAGAACTTTTTGAGGGACTTGGGTCTACAGTAACAGCATATTGAAAAATTCAGTAAAAAATAGATTTAACATTTACTTTACTGATAAGAATCTTGTGCTTGCTACTTATCTTGATCCACGCTTTAAAACTACATTCCTTGAGGATGAATATGACAATAAAAAAGTGGAAGATATTCTTAAGCAATGAATGTGCGAAGATATATGTTGTATAAAAGAAAGGAAAACAGTTTCCACTACTTTAAACCAATCTTCAGATTCTTCTCATTTATCAACAGAATAGGGCGAAAAAGGTGATACTGAAGATAATAGTTTTAACTTCAGTTTGAAAGCTGTTTGAATTTAAAGAGAAAAAAACAGCAAAGAAACTCATTCCTAAGGAGAAAGACACATGATATTGAAAAATTGAAGATGTTATAAACTAGAAATCAGCCAATATAAAAATATGAAACTTATTAAAAATTCATAAAGTCCTTACAATGGTGGTCATCGATTAAAGGTACCTTTCAGCATTTGGGTGTCCTTTTGCTAGAAAATATTTAAGCTCTCCCCTTTTTCCGTGGAAAAAGAAAAGACTCTGTAAATTTCCGTTGAGGATCAATTTATTCACCTTAAAAATCGGATGCACCTCAGAAACGGGGAGAAATGTTAATGTTTTTGCACTACAATTTAAGTCATGCTTTGGTTTACTACAAATAATAATGATAATTTTTCTTCAAGCTCTTCCTTTTAATAAATTAAAGAAGGAATTTTTTTTAAACAAAAATGACAAAATTGTTCATTTATTGTGTAAGATTTTTTTTTGTTTAAAATATTGCTATTATTTTTTAGTAGTTAAATAAATAAAAAGGTAATTAACTAATTACTTCTTTAGCAAAGATAAAATATAAAAGAATTCTATAACATTAAGTTAAAAGGTTTTAAATATCTAAAATTAGTTTTTAGCAAAATTAGGCATATATATATATATAAGTATATAGTTATAAATATATACATACACATACATTAATAAAGATATAAAGGACATATATATATATATATATATATATATATATATATATATATATATATTTGTTCTGACCGCCGTTGGAGTCGGACGCACTGAAAACAGCTGGGAAAGAAGAAACGAGAAGAACCAGAAAAGAGATTGGGAGAGCTATTCAGAAAGCTCCAAATAGTTCTAGTCTGAGAACAGGAGAAAGCAGATTGAATTGCAAGAAAAGTAAAAAATCTAACCATACTCAGTAAATACATTTTAAATTTAGTTGAACATTTTGAAATTAAAATCAAAATTAAAAATTAATAAAAACAAGATTAAAATTTTATAAAATTTCAAGTAGAGGAGCAACAAAATTTTTAAATTTATGTCTTCCCGTTAATATTTAATAGATGATGGAGTTTTGACAAAAATAATTTAAGAAGATGGAAAAAATTTTAATTGGTTCTTTTTGGCTATAATGAAAAATTAAATAGGATTTGGATATATATATTTGGATAAAGAATGGAATTATTGGGAAGTCAGTGGAAATGATTTGTGCTCAAAGAAGGTTGAATGTTTCGTAGCGGTCAGGACAAATGAAGATTTTCTTCGCATGGTTATAGGGCGACAGGGCTAGCAACCCGGTCCTTTCCTTTTGCTTGTATTACTCTTGGTCCAGCGTTAGAATCTT
>JABUQX010126616.1:0-15000 GCA_015478945.1 Trachelipus rathkii | reverse complement strand
ATATATAATATATATATATATATAATATATATATATATATAACATATATATATATATATATATATATATATATATATATATATAAGAATTAAAGATTTAAGCAACAATAATATATATGTATCATATTTCTATATATATATTTTTTTATATATATATATATATATACACTCTTTCCCTGCTCAGCGCTCTTACGACTCTTATATATATATATAAGATATACATATATATATATGCTATATATATATATATACTATTAATTGACTCGTAATTAGTTAGAAAAATGTTACGAAAATAAATGTGATTAAACGTGAATTTTAATGTTTTTATTTATTTATTTATTTTCTTTTTACTTATTTTTATTTTTATGAATAAGAACTCAATAAACTTTGAAAACCCCCTCCAACTCCCTCGTCCCCCATCACTTCTCGATTCTTTTTTGTGAAATATTCTTCATACTCAAAGTGGGTTTCGAGCTTAGCTGAACAAGCTTTCAGCAATTCGACTGCAATATATATATATATATATATATATTTATATATATATATATATATATATATATATATATATATATATATATATATATATATATATATATATATATATATATACTACTCGTCAAAAAATAACTCACCACTAGGTTAAATGTCACTCGCAGGAACGGGAAGGCCCCTAACCCCATGAAAACCCACACCAACACAGACGACAGCATCAGTATAACTATGTAACCACCCCGCAGAGAATTCGCTGCAGTATTGAGGCCGTCACCGCGATAAATTTAGGAAAACATAAACCACGTAACTAGACCTGGGAGGTGGGGGTAGGTTATGTCGGGGGTATAATCGAGCAGAGGGATCATTCACGTACGAAGCGACTCCGATAAACATGGAGGATAGTGCGACAGCTGTCAAGAAGATCAGTGCCCGCAGATAACAATACTCACGCCGAAGGAAATGGGCACCAGGCACTTGGTCGACTGATCGGTGTAGCTCACACAACGATTGCACGGGTGGTCCAACGGTACCAGGAAACCCTGACACATGATCGCCGGCGAGAACAAGGTAGGCCCAGGGCCACGACACCCGTATTACGAGAGCGCCACACAACGGCACGACATCTGCAGATACAGCTGGCGGAGGTACACGGCACCAGGGTGAGTGACAATACAGTGAGTCGACGCCTTGCGGAACATAATTACCGGCCCCGGAAGCCTGCCATAGGTCCACCGCATACCACGGCACATCGAAGGGCGCTCATTTACCGAGAACACATCCTTTGGCCGGTCAACGATTGGGCAAAGGTGCCCTTTACGGACGAGTCGAGAGTGTCTCTGTACGCCTCAGACAGGCGTGCTACGGCTGCCTGAAGACCATTGAGGAGGTTCGCTCATGCAATGAGCTGCAGGTGCCGCCGTTTGGAGGTGGATCGGTTATGGTCTGGGGAGGCATCTCTTTATCGGGGCCTACGGAGTTGCACATCTTCGATGGAGGCACTCTTACAGCCGTAAGGTATATCACAGACATCCTCAAACCATATGTCGTGCCATATGCCCACTACATCGGTGACTCTTTCATCCTAATGCATGACAATGCAAGACCACACAAGGCCCAATGTGAACGACAACCTTAGGACGGTTCAAATTACGGCGTTGGAGTGGCCAACATATAGTCCGGACCTCAACTGAACATTTGTGGGATATCCTGAAACGTCGGATCCGACAGCTGCAACCCCCTCCACGAACCCTCCCGAACCTGCGACAGGCACTGCATGACGTATGGGATCAAATCACTGCCCAGGACATTCGCCCACTCATCAAGAGCATGCCAGGATGGTGTCAGGCAGTTATCCCGTGCCAGAGGGTCTATACACGGTATTGAGACGGACCCAACACCCACGCAGCCATCTCTGTACGTACCAGCGTGTGTGTTTGCAACGCCGAACCTCCGAACCCTACTGCGAGACTCTTTATGCACCTTGGCCTCACACTCTATCAATCTACGGTTCTGGGGAGGAATCCACCATGTTATTGTTATTGTCATTGTCCAATAACTTCATCTCGTTCTTCAGCTTATATTTTTCTGCCCTTCTCCGCCAATTACAGTGGCTGGTGCCAAGATTTTTTTACCAGTATTATATATATATATATATATATATATATATATATATATATATATATATATATATATATATATATATATATATATATATAAATATATATATATATATATATATTTATATATACTATAAATATATTATATATATTTTTATATATATATATATATATATATTTATATGTATATATATTTATAAAACTTATATAAATATATATATATATCTATCATCTAAAAATATATATATATATATATATATATATATATATATATATATATATATATATATATAAATTCGTATGTATATATATGCTCAATATGTGTATAAAACCAATCTTGACACGTTTACATTGCCAATGCACGTTTGTTAATGCCGCGTATAATTTCTTCTTCAATATCTTCAACTCATGCCGTTTTTCCATCACTACGTAGTAGTTATCTACAAGTATGTGTATGCCAATAATGTATATATATAATATAATATATTCTATTGATAAAATTATATATCTGCTTTACTTACTGGATAAGAAGATAATATATATATATATATATATATATATATATATATGCATAATATATATATATATATATAATAATAACTTATAATATATGTATATAATAGCATATATATATGCTGTAACCAACAACCAATAACCAATAACCAGCCAGCAGCCAATATATGTATCACATGTAGCAATAACTAATATATATATATATATATATATATATATATATATATATATATATATATATCTTTCTTATATATATATATATATATATATATATATATATATATATATATATATATATATATATATATATATATATATATATATAATGCAATAACCGCCTTTAAAAATTTAGAAGATAAAAATTCCCAAAGATTAAATAAAGATATGAAATAAAATTAAGATATTTATCATTGTTAATAAAAAAACATAACCTTTCAGTGGCTAATCTAACTCCCCTTATTCAAAAATTTTGCCTCCCTTATTCAAGTGTAACAGTAAGTCTATTTATTTTTGAACTATATATATTACAGCTTGGTTAAACATACTCTCTCTCTCTCTCTCTCTCTCTCTCTCTCTCTCTCTCTCTCTCTCTCTCTCTCTCTCTCTCTCTCTCTCTCTCTCTCTCTCTCTCTCTCTCTCTCTCTCTGAAGACGATATTAGATGGAGAGGAGTATAATAATTTTCTTGCAAGGTTTGAAAGATACAATGTTTCTTAAGGTTCTTAAATTTAAGATACTTAGTGGCTATACTTGTAAACTAATAGAGTAGGTATGTTTATATGCATTTATAGTGAAAAGGTATGTTATTATATAAACTTGTTAACAGGTAATTTGAAAGTTGGGATAATAAACAAAGAAAAGATTGCTCCATTTGACCGGATATCTGGAGCTCGGACCACAGCAAAAAATCTTAGTGCGGATTATCCGGCCTCCAGTCTCCTGACAAATTAATGCCTGAATTAAAAGCACAAATATATAAAAATATATATATATATATATATATATATATATATATATATATATATATATATATATATATATATATATATATATATATATATATATATATATATATATATATATATATATTCTTCTTCAATATATATATATATATATATATATATATATATATTTATATATATATATTTATATATATATATATATATATATATATATATATATATATATATATATATATATATATATATATATATATATATACTAACAGTGGTAATTTCCACACGTGCCACTTTGCTTTATAGACTAATATGTAGAATGTAGCCTGTACAATCTATGTTTATGTATATAATATAACATATAATAATATATATATGTAAAAAGACATGTATTTATATATATATGTATGTATAATAATCTATAGTATATATATAGCAATAGAATAATAGAACAATAGATGTAGTGGCAATAACAAACATTTGCTTTATATATTAACCTTGATACATATATATATATATATAAATAATAACTCATGTATAGATATATAACCATGTACATATATATATATTATATATCTTATAACTCTAATAATATATATATATATATATATATATATATATATAAATATATACCAATATATATATATATATATCATATATATATATATATGCTATATATATATACTATATCAGTATATAGATAGTAGTGATGCAGCAGATGTCATTTTTTTCGCATCCGCGGATACGGATATTTTGATTTAACATCCGCGGATGCGATGTTTGATCATGCTGTATATATATATATTATATATATATATATACCTTACTTTATGCTACTTATATATATATATATATATATATATATTGATATGCTCATACCCTTTCCTTGCCTATATATATATATATATCGAGTTTTAGCCACAATCTATTGATATAATTGTTACCAGGGTACAGGACTGGGACCCAACTCTAATGCACCCCACAACCTCTTTCCCCAACCTTCGCCCTTAATGAAAGAGATTTTACAATGGATTATATATATACTTTTGCACTAGTATTGAAATTCAAATATATGAAGGCAGCTTTGGTTCTGTAGATTTCATTTTTCCTTTTTAATGGGTGGCAAATTATAGACTGTTCAGATTGAAGTTTTCAACTGCAACACAAAGTAACGATTTTTCCTTTTAATGGGTGACGAATTAATAGACTGTTCGGATTGAAGTTTTCAACTGCAACACAAAGTAACAATTTAACTTGTTCTAATATTTGTTACAAAAAAACATGCCTTTATAACTGGGATCAAAGTAAGTTACAATAATATGAAGGTCATTAATTTCCACAAGAACCAAAGCGTTTTCTAGCTCTAGTTTAATTACATCTTTCATTCTTTTAAACCGTCATCATTTTCATTTGAAGATGGTTCAAATGCTTCCTTAGAGTTGAGATTAAGGTATTTCATCGGAGACAGAAGCTGTAGAGGCGCTGATTTTTTTTTTTTTTTTTTTGGTGGTTTCTTCAAATGGTTTCAATAGCTTAATGCAGTTTGATTTGATGTCATTTTCCAAATTAATAAGATTGTTAATTTTGGAATACGAACTGGCGTACGAAGCAAGAAGTTCTTTGAGCAATACTTCTTTCCATCATATGAAGTGTACTATTCCAGCTAGTTGGAATGTCTTTGATAACATTAAGATATGGAATATCAAGCCGTTTTTGAATTGCCTTCAACTCATTTTCCTTTTCATTTTCTTTCAGATTCATCTTAGGTATTTTTATTAAAAATTCTTTATCAAATCGACAATAAACATCCACTCGCAACATCCGCAGGGCAAAGCGCGGATGCGGATGCGGATCTTTAATAATGTGCGGATGCTCCGCGGATACGGATGCGGATGCGGATGTTACCTGCATCCTAATATATATATATATATATGTATATATATATAACAAAAATATATATATATATATATATATATATATATATATATATATATATATATATATATATATATATATATATATATATATATATATATTATATATATTTATAATTAATGTATATATATATATATATATATATATATATATATATATATATATATATATATATATATATATATATATATATATATATATATATATATATATATATATATATTAAAATGATAGAATAATAATAATAATGGTAACCTGTATTCCATAATGATAATACTCCTATGATTATAATTACTACTAAATTATTATTATTGCTACTGCCACTACTAATACTACTACTACTACTACTACTACAAATACTACTACTACTACTACTACTACTACTACTACTACTACTACTACTAATAATAATAATAATAATAATAATAATAATAATAATAATAATAATAATAATAATAATAATAATAATAATAATAATAATAATAATAATAATAATAATAATAATAATAATAATAATAACAATAATATTAATCAAATCAAATCAAAATTATTTTTATTCTGCCAGACATATCAAAAATTACACTAATCATTAAAAATAACAGTTTAAGATTATACAACAGAAAATAACCTTCTCAGGGAACGTTTTCGTCTTTCGAGTCCAAAGGATTATTATACCTTGTTTCATATTGAATTTAATATTTAAGCAGAAGAATCATTAATTATAATAGTTTATATAATATAATACAATTTTAATCCTAAGCTAGTCTATTTTCTTAATAATAATATAATAATGATAGAGTAGCTAACTAAGTGTAATATTTATATTTATAATAATAAATCAATAATAAAAATAAAAACAAAAATTAATTAATTGAAAAAAAATTAATAATAATAATAATAATAATAATAATAATAATAATAATAATAATAATAATAATAATAATAATAATAATAATAATAATAATAATAATAATATAATAATAATAATAATAATAATAATAATAATAATAATAATTATAATTATTATGTGTGCTTTTATGTCCTATATTAATGTGTGTTTATTATTATTACTATTATTATTATTATTATTATTATTATTATAATTATAATTATAATTATAATTATTATTATAATTATTATTATTATTATTATTATTATTATAATTATTATTATAGTATAATTATAATTATAATATAATTATAATTATAATTATAATTATAGTATAATTATAATTATAATTATAATTATAATATAATTAATATTATAAATTATAATTATAATTATAATTATAATTATAATTATAATTATAATTATAATTATAAACTCATAAACCTCAATTACTCAATTATAATTATAAATATAATTATAAATATAAATAATTATTTTGGTAAAAATAAATATAGTAAAAATTAACTTTACATTAATTTTGAAGTTCAAAAATAATTTTTCAAGAAAAATCAAAAAAAAAAGCTTACATTGTTTTGCAAATACAACTATTATCATGGATACTATGTGTACCTGCAAAACACTCAAATATTCATAAAAACATTCAAGCATTCATTCATTTCATTAAATTTCACATGATGTCCGGCTTAAGTTTTTTAATAAAAAGAGATTCTTCTATACGAAGATAGTTGAAATTACCAACTTAAAATAAAAACAACTAACAATTTCAACTGTAGGAGGGGATTTGTGATCCGTCGTGTAATGCTCCCATCATATTTTACTGGGTTTATACCTGTGTTACAATTCGGGTTCTTAAAGTGTTAGTTGTGTATCCCACATAAGAGGAATTACATCCTACTTCTTTACAATTAAATTGATACACAACATAACTTCTGTAATCCTCCGAACAATGACCACGGGTACTAAAATATGAGGACACTTGTCTCCGGTGATGTGGCTTCTAACACATTTTTTTCTCTGACTTAACATGTTCCTTTACAATTATCTTTAATTTTCGTTCTTCTCTAGAAAAATTTGTCAAATTTAATGATTTAAAATAAAAAGTTATCTTGCTTTCCATGTTAAGTGAATTTTTATTTGAAGTTAAAATGTTGTTTATAGTTCTTTTAATAACCTTTTCTATTTTAATTTGAGGGTAACCATTATTAATTAAGTTTTTTGTTATTCTTATCACCTCTTTGTTAAAGAGTTCCCACGTTGAAGTTATTTTATAAGCTCTGTGAATTAGGGTTTTAATAATAGATAGTTTATATCTTTCGGGTATATTAGAATCATAATTTGTGTATAAACCTTTATCTGTTCTTTTAACATTTACTTCTCTTAATTATAATAATTATAATAATTATAATAATTATAATAATTTTATTAATAATAATTATAATTATAATTATAATTATAATTATAATTTAATTATAATTATAAAATTATAATTATAATTATAATTATAATTATAATTATAATTATAATTATAATTATAATTATAATTATAATTATAATTATAATTATAAGTAATAATTATAATTATAATTATAATTATAATTATTATAATAATAATAATAATAATAATAATAATAATAATAATAATAATAATAATAATAATAATAATAATAATAATAATAATAATAATAATAATAATAATAATAATAATATGTTCAGAAAATTTAGATTAGCGTCAATTTTAACGTACTTTTTACAAGTTCTTTCTATTTTTCTAAATACATCTTTATTTTCAAAGAAAATTTATTAAAGTCTATTCTGGTCATTGTTCGGAGGATTACAGAAGTTATGAATTTTACTTTGTTTAGGGTGTGGGAATTTGTGCTACGGAGATCGTTTTTCCTCACAGCTTGGTTCTGCATAATCAATTAGACAAAAGTTTATTTGGAGTTCTATTTATGAATTTAAATATGTAACTACCTACTGTAAGGGTATAGATATCATGAAGTTTTAGCATGGACAAATTTTTGAATAGTGGGGTTGTGTGTTCACAGTAGTTTCGAGATCTTGATATTACACGAATTATCTTTTTCTGCATAATAATTGGAGGTTGCAGCAAGTATTCACTTGTACAGCCCCATATTGACAGACAGAACAAACTCATATGTCACATTAAATAAGTAAAACAATATACTAATGCTGAAACATATAACAGCTATGATGTTAAAAATACATAAACAGATTTGCTTTAAGACAGTGGAAACATCCAATATAATAAATAAACAAAAATACTTAATAAACTATGATGTTTGCGCTGTGGTAACATCATCTGCTCTCTAAGAGCAAACTCATATGTTACATTAAATAAGTAAAATAATATACTAATGCTAAAACATGTAGCAACTATGATGTTAAAAATACATAAACAGATCTGTTTTAAGACAGTGGACACATCCAACACAATAAATAAACAAAAATACTTAACAGAGTGGACTGTAGAGTCTTTGCTAGTCGGTGTTTTGTAGTTATCTTCTTCTTCTTCTTCTTCTTCTTCTTCTTCTTCTTCTTCTTCTTCTTCTTCTTCTTCTTCTTCTTCTTCTTCTTCTTCTTCTTCTTCTTTATCACTTTAAGGAAATTGGTTTGTGAACTTCAACTCATACCGAATCTTCCTTTATTAAAACGATAGAATTAGATAAGGTGAAATCAAACGAACTATTGAGATCATTTGATAAATGTTAAAAGTACATCTTAAAAGAATTTGGGCGCCGAACTTATATTGAACAGTTTTAATGTTTACCCCTTAGAGGTAAATTTACCGCAAATGTTTACCGCTGTTCTAGCGCTCTAAGTCGGTGGTCGCATTGATCACACTAACATCTTAATTTGTAATAACAGCTTTGATGTTCGCCGCTTAGAGGGTTATTTCTAACGTTCTAAGCCGGTGACATCATCGATCACATTATCATAATATTTTGTATTAACAATTTTGATGTCCACCACTTAGAGGGTTATTTCTAACGTTCTAAGCCGGTGACCTCATCGATCACACTATCGTCTTAATTTGTAATAACAGTTTTGATGTCCACCACTTAGAGGGTTATTTCTAACATTCTAAGCCGGTGACATCATCGATCACACTACAATAATATTTTGTAATAACAGTTTTGGGGTTCACCGTTTGGAGGGTTAATTATAACGTTCTAAGCCGGTGACCTCATCTTCCCTCAGACTAGCCTTGAGTGGACTGTAAAGTCTTTGCTAATCGGTGTTCTGTAGTTCTGTAGTTCTTCTTCTCTTCTTTTCTTTTTCTTTTTCTTTTTCTTTTCTTTTTCTTTTTTTTTTTTTTTTTCTTTTTCTTTTTTTTTTCTTTTTCTTTTCTTCTTCTTTTTTTTTTTTTCTTTTTCTTTTCTTCTTCTTCTTTTTTTTCTTCTTTTTCTTCTTCTTCTTCTTCTTCTTCTTCTTCTTCTTCTTCTTCTTCTTCTTCTTCTTCTTCTTCTTCTTCTTCTTCTTCTTCTTCTTCTTCTTCTTCTTCTTCTTCTTCTTCTTCTTCTTCTTCTTCTTCTTCTTCTTCTTCTTCTTCTTCTTCTTCTTTTTCTTCTTCTTCTTCTTCTTCTTCTTCTTCTTATAATAAAATATAATGTGGGATACGTTTCTACAAATATTTAAAGAAAAAGAAAAAGATTTTGTTCCATATAAAATGAAACAAACTTTACCAAGTTCAAAACCAAGATGGTGGAACAATGAAATTAGAGATTCTTTAAATAATAGAAATAGGGCTTATAAACTTTGGAAGTCTTCTCCCTCAGTAGAAAATAATAATAATTACAAAGTTTGGCGTCGAAACTGCAAAAGACTAATTAGATGCTATAAAAGAAACTATGAAATTAATATTGCCCGGGAGAGTAAAATTAATCCTAAAAAGTTTTACAATTACGTCAATAATAAAAGTTCCATTAAGGAATCAATTGGACCACTACTGGACAATAACGGAAACCTAAAGTCGAACAATGCCGATGTGGCAAACATTTTAAATAATTTTTTCTCCTCAGTATTTACGAAAGAAAATCTAGATAATGTTCCTAACATGAAAGACGTACGGGATTTTCATACAGATAGTATTTTAGATACATTTGAAATTTTAGAAGAGGAAGTTGCTTTCCAAATTGATAAGCTATTAATAAATAAATCACCTGGACCAGATGGATTTTATCCGATGCATCTAAAAAAATTGAAAGATATATTAGTAAAACCTCTGACGATGCTTTTCAATAAGTCTTTACAAGAAGGGTTAGTATCGCATAATTTCAAACTTGCAAATATAACTCCTATTTTCAAAAAAGGAGATCGTAAACTCCCGAATAATTACAGACCAATTAGCTTTCTATAGTTGGCAAAATTTTTGAAGCAATACTAACTAATAGATTAGTTTCACATCTTGAAGATCATGGATTGCTCAAGAATTCCCAACACGGGTTTAGAAGAAATAGATCATGCTTAACTAATTTACTAGAATTTTTTAATATGGTTATTAACGATGTAGATAATTACAAATCTTTTGATGTCATTTATTTAGATTTTCAAAAGGCATTCGATACCGTCCCTCATCAAAGATTATTGGAAAAGCTAAGAGCTCACGGTATTCGAGGAAGGCTTTTAAATTGGATTAAAAATTGGTTATTGGACCGACGACAACGAGTTGTTGTCAATGGTGAGTGCTCAGAATGGGCTGATGTTATTAGTGGTGTACCCCAAGGATCTGTTCTGGGTCCAATATTGTTTATTATATATGTAAATGACATAGATGATAATATTTTAAGCAATATCTCGAAATTTGCTGATGACACGAAACTTGGAAATCGTATAAATTGTGAGAAAGATTATCAATCACTCCAGAGCGATTTGAATAAAATTGTAAATTGGTCAAAAACATGGCAATTGAAATTTAATACCGATAAATGTAAGGTTATTCATTTTGGAAGTAGGAACAATGAATATGATTACAAAATAGATGACTCAGTTATCAAAGTTGTCAGTGAGGAAAAGGATCTAGGGGTATTAATTAATAAGGATTTAAAATTTGCGAAACAATGTGCTGAAGCTGTTAAGAAAGCAAATAAAGCTCTAGGCTTTATTGCCAGAAACTTCGAATATAAATCTAAAAGTATAATAGTTCCTCTCTATAAAACATTAGTTAGACCTCATCTGGAATACGCAGTGCAGTTTTGGAGTCCATACCTCAAAAAAGACATAGAAAAAATTGAAAGAATTCAAAGAAGGGCAACCAAATTAATACCAGAATTGAGAGGTAAGTCATACGAACAACGACTACGTGAATTAGATATACATTCTTTAGAGACAAGAAGATTGAGAGGAAAATTAATAGAAGTCTTCAAAATACTAAATAAATTTGAAAATATCGATTACAGGCAATTCTTTAGATATGATTTTAACGATGTAACACGAAGTAATGGGTATAAACTTTGTCATAAACGATTTCAAACCAATATAGCAAAGAATTTCTTCACTTACGATGTAATTGAGAAGTGGAATAATCTTTCTTATGAAATAGTGAACAGCGCTAACATCGATTCATTCAAGAAAAAGTTAGATAAACATTTTAAGGATATTGGTCTGTGAACGTCAATTCAACTCGATTTTACTTTATTCAAATACAAGAATTAGTAGTATCCTGAATATGGTAAAATCAAACTAAAAAAAATTGAAATCATTTAGAAAATGTTATAAATACATCGTAAAAAGAATTACGGCTTGTAGTAGCTTTGATGTTCATGGCTTGCAAAGTATCCGTTCTAAGATGGTGATAACATCGATCGCACTTTCGCCTTAACCCGTAATAAATAGCTTTGATGTTCACCGCATAGAACATCTGTTACAAATAACTGTAATGAATAACTGTAGTAAATAACTTTGATGTTTACCGCATAGAACATCTGTTACAAATAACTGTAATGAATAACTGTAGTAAATAACTTTGATGTTTACCGCATAGAACATATCTGTTCTAAGACGGTAATCTAATCGATCACACTGAATAACTGTAATTAGCTTTGATGTTCACCGCATAGAACATCTGTTACAAATAACTGTAATGAATAACTGTAATAAATAGCTTTGGTGTTCACCGCATAGAACATCTGTTACAAATAACTGTAATGAATAACTGTAGTAAATAACTTTGATGTTTACCGCATAGAACATATCTGTTCTAAGACGGTAATCTAATCGATCACACTGAATAACTGTAATTAGCTTTGGTAGACATCCAACAAATTAAATAAACAAAAATACTTAACAGACTAGCCTTGAGTGGACTGTAAAGTCTTTGCTAGTCGGTGTTCTGTAGTTCTGTAGTTCTGTAGTTCTTCTTCTTCTTCTTCTTCTTCTTCTTCTTCTTCTTCTTCTTCTTCTTCTTCTTCTTCTTCTTCTTCTTCTTCTTCTTCTTCTTCTTCTTCTTCTTGGATTAAAATTGGTTATCGGATCGACAACAACGAGTAGCTATCAATGGTGAATGCTCAGACTGGGCGAATGTTATTAGTGGTGTACCCCAAGGATCTGTCCTGGGTCCAATACTGTTCATTATATATGTAAATGATATAGATGATAATATTTTTGGCAATATTTCGAAATTTGCTGATGATATGAAGCTTGGAAATCGGATATGTGAGAAAGATTATTAACTACTCCAAAGTGATTTGAAT
This sequence comes from Trachelipus rathkii, assembly GCA_015478945.1. NCBI lineage: Eukaryota > Metazoa > Arthropoda > Malacostraca > Isopoda > Trachelipodidae > Trachelipus > Trachelipus rathkii. Next base: position 1,868 of record JABUQX010126616.1, on the reverse strand, counting down.
AAGATTGTAAATTGGTCAAAATCAGGGCAAATGAAATTTCATACCGATAAATGTAAGGTTATACATTCTGGGAGTAGGTAGAATGAATATGATTGCAAAATAGATGACTCAGTTATTAAATTTGTCAGTAAGGAAAATGACTCAGTTATTAAATTTGTTAGTAAGGAAAACTTCGAATATAAATCTAAAAATATAATAATTCCTCTCTATAAAACATTAGTTAGACCTCATCTGGAATGCATAGTGCAGTTTTGGACTCCATACCTCAAAAAGGACAGAATAAATTTAAAAAATTCAAAGAAGGGCAACCAAATTAATACCAGAATTGAGAGGTAAGTCATACTAGCAACGACTACGGGAATTAAATATACATTCTTTAGAGACAAAAAGATTGAGAGGAAAATTAATAGAAGTTTTCAAAATACTAAATAAATTTGACAATATCGATTATAGGCAATTCTTTTGATATGATTTTAATGATGTAACACGAAGCTATGGGCATAAACTTTGTCATAAACAATTTCAAACCAATATAACAAAGAATTTCTTCACTTACGATGTAATTGAGAAGTGGAATTACATAAATTACATTAAATAAATCTCTTGTGAAATAGTGAACAGCGGCAACAGCGATTCATTCAAGAAAAAGTTACATAAACGCTTTAAGGAAACTGGTCTGTGAACTTCAATTCAACTCGATTTTTACTTTATTCAAATACTAGAATTAGTAGTAACTTGAATATGGTAAAATCAAACTAGAACAATTGAACTCATTTAGTAAATGTTAGCAATACATCGCAAAAAGAATTCCGTCTTGTAATAGTTTTGATGTTCATGGCTTGCAAAGTATCCGTTCTATGAAGGTGACCTCATCGATCGCACTATCGCCTTAACTTGTAATAAATAGCTTTGATATATGTTTTAAGACGATGATATGATCGATCACATTGAGTAGGAAAAATAATCCCAAAACAAAATTTCACACACTTGTGGCACTATGCTGTTTGATGCTTAGAAACGGATCTGTTCTAAGTGAGAAAATTCATATGTCACATTGACAGTGGACACATCCAACACAATAAATAAACAAAATACTTAACAGACTATGATGTTTGTTGCTTAGAAGCAGATCTGCTCTAAGAGAAAAGTCATATGTCATATTGACAGTGGACACATCCAACACAATAAATAAACAAAAACACTTTCCAGACTATGATGTTTGTTGCTTAGAAGCAGATCTGCTCTAAGTGAGCAGACTCATATGTCGCACTGACAGGGAACACATCCAACACAATAAATAAACATAAATACTTAACAGATTATGACTATTTGCTACTTAGAAACATCTGTTCTAAGAGAAAACTCATATGTTACATTGAAATAGGTAAAATAATATACTTATTTCAAAAATACATAACAGATTTGTTTTAAAACAGTAGACACATCCAACAAATTAAATAAACAAAAATACTTAACAGACTAGCCTTGAGTGAACTGTAAAGTCTTTGCAAGTCGGTGTTTTGTAGTTCTGTAGTTCTGGTATTATTATTATTATTATTATTATTATTATTATTATTTTATTATTATTATTATTATTATTATTATTATTATTATTATTATTATTATTATTATTATTATTATTATTATTATTATTATTAATATTATTTATTATTATTATTATTATTATTATTATTATTATTATTATTATTATTATTATTATTATTATTATTATTATTATTATTATTATTATTATTATTATTATTATTATTATTATTATTATTATTATTATTATTATTATTATTATTATTATTATTATTATTATTATTATTATTATTATTATTATTATTACTAGTATTATTATCATTATT
>JABUQX010126615.1:5000-20588 GCA_015478945.1 Trachelipus rathkii | reverse complement strand
ACTAAAACGTAAAACGGTGAAAGGTTATTATCTAATCAGTTAAAAAATGAAAATCTTTTAAATTTATCACCTATTTATTAAAGAGATAATCGATAATTATTATATTCCCCTCCTATAGCAAGTTCGCAGATCACCGGGCAACAAGTCCAAAGACAGGAAAAATAAAAAAAATATCGATTATTATGAAAAAAAAAATAATCAAATTGATTTTTTTAAAAAAAAATAATCAATATCGATAACCGGGCCAATTCCAAATAAATAACGATAATATATATAATATATATACTATACATATATATATGATAAAATAATGATATATATATATATAACTATATATATATAGTATTATATATATAGTATATATATATATATATAAATATATATATATAATAATATAATATATATATATATAATAATTATATATTATATATAATAATAATATTCCTATTTTCTATTAGCAGCACGTAAACCCAAGTTCCCCTGTATGCTTGCTCAGCGTTTGTCAGTTGATTGAAAAAACAAAATGGAGCACATGCCACTATAATACTTAATATTCTTTTTTTAATACAATACCAGTCCAGTTGTAATCGGTCAATAATGGTGGGAGGTTATATATTCTGTGCCATGCTGTCTGACTTTCTTTTAATACTCAAAGTGAAGTTCGTTTAAGGTAATAACATTAGTAGTGTAGTACACTTTAAAATATATATAATGTATCGTTTTTTTAAAGCTGTGGATGGTTGTAAATTTTCTGAACCAGAATCCAAAAGAGTAATCAAAAGACATATTTGACGGAAATCATTTAATTTTAAAATGTAATTTGTTCATCTACTAACGACAGAGTATAATGGAAATTTAAATGAGCTTGTACGAAATATTCGCTTATATTAGTTTACAAAAAAAAAAAAAACAAAAAAAAAAAAAAAAAAAAAAAAAAAAGAAAAAGAAGGAAAAAAGATAAAAGAAGGGAATTTGATTCTTATTTCCCAATGTTGATGTGGGAACAAATTTATAGTAATTCTAATCCATTATAGTATATTATAATATATATATATATATATATATACTATATATACTATATATATAGATATATATTAATATAATAGTATATAATATATATAGTCGGTTGTGATATTACTATATACTATATATAATATATATATATATATATATATGATACTTAAATGAACAACGTTAGTTTGTCGCAATTAGCACACAACACACACAGAATACACACACAAAACACACACTTACACAATCACACAACACACTCCACACACAGACTATATATATATATATAATAAATACTATATTATATATAGTATTAATATAATATATATAGTATATATATATATATATATAGTATATATATATAGGAAAATGAAAGTTCAAACCAAAGTAATATTTAAATCTATTATATTAAATCTTTAAATTAATTTCATAAAACATTCGTTTTATTTAAACCACAAAATAAAATTGATAATATATATTAATAGAATAAGTAGCATTTGTCGTATATTATAGAGAGAGAGAGAGAAAACGAGAGAGAGGAAGAGAGAGAGAGAGAGAGGAGAGAGAGACGAGAGAGAAGAGATAGAGAGATAGAGACTAGTATACATTATAATATTATAATAAATTAATATACTATATATATATATTATATACTATAATATATATATATGATATAATATATATATATATATATATATATTATATATATATAACTATATATAATACTATATATATATATATAAATATATTATGTATATATATATATATATATATATATTATAATATAAATTAACTCACGCCAGTATAATGTAGCACAGGATAGGGCTTTTAAATAGAGGGATCAGTATTAATTAATTTATAGTGAATATAAAAAGATTGGAAAAGTAGAATTCCACAGAAACAGAGGTATGAAGTGAGATATAGATAAGATAGCACCGCTACAATAGCTGAAACGTAAGTCTAGAGGCTCACAATATATATAAATATAATTTCAACACAAAAACTCTAAATAATGTACCTACACTACTAACAATCACCCTATTGAGACGGCTAGAGGACTAGTGAGTCTTACTAATAAGAAGGCTAGCACTAATGCTAGTATATATGAAATGACCCCTATTCGTAGACACTCTGCCGCATACTATAGTTATGATATAACTATATATACGATAAAATAAGAGATAAATAGCACCAACATATTCGCCGCACATAAATAGAGGTTCACAATGATTGATAAACTAGAAAGTATATACAGGGACAGTTTTATTAATATATAGTAACATTTACTCACTTTGTACTCGACCCTATTTCCCAAATATGACCGTATACAAATACATACTGAGCTATACTAATACCCTACCAAATAGAGAGCTATAATACCTCCACCTAAATAGAAGGCTAGGTATAATGAGACCCTCTATTTAATAAATATAATGTTGTAGTATATACTATATAGTATATATATAATACTATATAAGTTAAGTAATTTAAGGTAGAGGAAAAAATAATGATTCTCAGTCATAAGTTACTATAAATATAGAAATCTCTACTATAGTATTCTTATTATGAATGATGCTCACCATTATAACATACCATTCTATATATGTATATGATGTCGAGTTTCCAAGACATTTTTTTTATTTTGATTTAATGTTTAAGTGCACTAAGTGAGATTAGTTTATATTGTTACATAACCAGGGAAGTAATCGAAATAACGTACTATACCCGAAATAGAATATAAGGAAAGTTAATAGGTATCATTATGATGAGGAGTATGTAAAGTTGGGTTTTAAAGAAATTTAATTTCACATCAAAGGTTTTTCAGATACCCGTAATATACCCCACTCTAGGATATAAATTACTATCCCCCTCAGATTACCCCCACCGAGAATGGATTCCCGGTAAATATTGAAGACGAGCCCCTAATAATTTTCCATAGAAGAAAGAAGTATACTTGATGCCAGTCGGCAAAGAATGAATGAATAAAACACCGTTGAAGAGTGTAAAAGCCAATTCCTTCAAAAAGCGGACTGTACAATTACCGTTTCGCAATATATAACAGCTCCTCCGTTAACCGCCTAGGCATAAACATGAACTAGGCAATATTGCTGGATTAATAGCAGGTTGCAGAATATGAAGATGTGCAGAGGGATCGCCCATAAGGTGGCTAGAAAGCGTGCATAATAACGAGCACATGCCAAAAAAAACACAAAAATGACTTGAATATATGAAAGCTATATAAGAATAATATTAGTAGATATTAAATACAATATAGAACCTACCTAGGTAAATCTAAACCTATCATATTATAATTACAGGATAAAATGGAGATAGAATAAGTAAGTTATCGCCCATCCCACTACACAAGCCAATATATATTAGTAATACTCACGATTTGAAGTAAAAAGACGTAACTTAATAAGTATAAGCAAAAACGGGAATCAAAGGAGGATACTTTAGAGAGCAGTGACGCGCCCATTATACCGTCAATGTCATTTATGGATATGTCATAGCTATACATAACATACAACACGAGCTCCCCTAATTCCTTGTAAGGTGAGTGAAAACCATTAAATATATTATAACAGATTAAGTATATCACCAGGAAGTACCTTATACGAGCGTACGAAAGCTCACCGTTCTGGTCGATCGAAAGAAGTGAGATATTATGATAATTCTCTCATAATATACTATAATGGTCCTAATAATATAAAAATAGAGAGTATATTGAGATAAGTATAGAGTATTCTCAAGTTACTTTCAGTATTAAATACATGTATAAGATCACTATAGGTAGCCTAATAGATATAATATTAGAGGATCTCACAGCGCGGCTTCCTTGATTTTTTTCGGATTACTATACTTATGGGACATATAATGCGTCTCACATACGTACCAACACTGTAGGAGTAAAATATCTATAGTATTTTGAGGCATATAGAAGAATTAGTAGTATATTGATAACAGATGAGATATAGGTCCACACGAATATTGGCACAATCAGGCCTAAAATATAATTCTAGTATGCTTTAGGGTGAGAATGTTTTTCTTATGCCCATTACTGGTGCCCACATGCTGCAGAATGACTTTCCTAAACGTTCAGTATTAAAGTTAATTACAGGAGCCATGCAACCTGTCGAATCATTTATATCAGGCAATATAGGTAATATAGTAGAACTACTAGTATAGTGAGATAAAATGGAGAGAGTAGTAAATGAGAGTATAAATAAGCCAGTAAACATCCAGGTTAGGAGTTATATAGAGTAGAAAATATAGTAGATGACATACTCACTAAGAGATTGCTACTTGTAACTCACACAGTTTGAGATAGATTATTAGTACTAACTCAATATAACACCATCAGATCGAATAAAGTAGAATAGAAATAGTTAGTTATGACTCAGAAAGTTTAGTTGTGAATAGATTTGATTTATTGTTGCAATATACCAGAAAGATTAGTTACACGAGTAAGTAGAGAACATAAGAGTTAGTCAACTTTTACGGTATGATTGAAAAGTTACTAACGCTTTTGACTTCATTGCTCACGAAGCATAAGTTACTATTGTCACATATAACGATGCTAAGTATCTAGAATTGAATAGATATAATTATATATATAATATATATGATGATCCTATACTAGATATAGAAGAAAAACAACCCAAATGATGTAATAGAATATAAATTATCATAGAGTAACTGAGAATAGTTTTCCTAACCCCTCACGTAAAACGTACCATGATGTATCTCTTAACTTATAGAATAATATGGCCAAGAAAGTACAATTTTAACTAAGCGATAACAACCTAAGGATTGTTTAGATAGGTCAAGCAGTAAAGATTATAATAGAGTAATCACGCAGATATAGGAATATATATCAATATAAGACACTATACTTAGCTCATTCCCGTATATAAATCATACGTTATAAGCTTTCCCCCATACGTGTTCGCAGAACCGATAAGCTAAGTATCAACCTAGAGTAGAAAACTATAATTAGTAATTATTGATTATACAATTAAGATGAATACGTGTAAGATAATACTAGACGCTCACAAAATACTACCCTCACCCTCACAGTCGCTCCGCCTATAAAATAAGGCCAGAAAAGAAAACGCTCAATACTCAGTATAGCAGTATAGATGTATAGTAGACTATATATAGTATGTATATTATTCTGTGAGCAGGAGAAAAAAGTTATGTCAAAATTTACAGTGTCGAAATTTATTTGAAAGGCGAAGACAAGTTTTCACATTAAGCTAGAGTTTAAGGGAAGTCAAGAATTTTTTACCTAAAGTAGTAGAACGTAAAATATATGTGTATACTATGATATAATTTATAATATTAATGATAAATAAAGAAGATATTATATATGATATATGTATATATATTAGTAAAAAATAATATATATATACAAGTATTTCAAAGCTATATATTAGCGTATAATTTGACAAGAATATATATATAAATTAATCAAGAGTCATATATAATATATATATATATATATATATTATAGTTAGGACACTCACGGAAACAGGTGTATGGGGTTTGTGAGTATGTTCTATATATAAGGTATTTTGTGTAGCGTACAACACAAGAAATGTGCGGGATAGCAGAATAATTATATATCCAGGGAAAGGGTATATCCTACTCCACTTCACTTCCTACTCAATACCTAGAATCTAATGCCGTGTTTAATAGTATATATGGGTAATATATGAATCGTGTGAAGTCTGTGGTGTAGTGCATGTGTGTCCCCGCCTGTGGTTGTGCCTGTGTGTGGTTTAGTAGAAGGGGTGTTTATGATTATATCCCATTATTAATTATGTTATTATTATTAAATATACCCTCTATTCCCCATTATTCATTATAAATAAATACCAGTAGTCTAATTTGAGTTATAATATAAATATATTATCCTTATCTTCCTCATATATTTATTAATTATTTATTATGTTATTGTTAGGTTCACTACAATTTATACTTATTATTATTAACTATAAGCAGATGGAATTGTAGCTACTGTGGCACAAATTGGTAGATCGACAGAGCCGCAAGGCACAAGAACTTCGCGTTCGATTTCCCATACCCTCCCTGTCCGTTTCCTATTGTGGAAAGGATTGTTGTTACGTTTAGAGAAAGTGAAGGGGGTAAGAAAAGTACTTCCAATTAAAATATCATATTTAAAGGGTCCCCGAAGTGTGAAACATTAAACTGACCATGAATATAACAGGGAGATATTTAAGCGGGAGGTTTCGAAGAGTTTTTTTTATTATTATTTTCGTTGGTCACAATCTTGGACTTTGGAACCAGACAAGTGCAAAAAGGGTTATGGAGTTTCAATCAAAGCAATCTAAACCGATTTTATTTTCAGCGTGTTTCTTCTGTAAATTAGTAAAATCTGAATATAATTGGAAGAAGACGAAAAAGGAAGCCCCGGCTAGCTAGTAAAAGACAGTAAAATTGTCCCTTCTCATGAATATTAGATGTGGACACAATGAGGAAATAGGGCCCCACCACGAGAAAAGGTGATTTAAAAATAGCGATAAAGTATAAAAGCAGCAGCATTTTCCCAATTAAATATTCTTTTATGACAAGAAAAAATGTTAATTGAGAAGGGGCAAAATGGAAATTATAATTTACAGTCTCATTACTGAGTTGAAGTGGAAGTCACTAACTTCACAAAAAAGAGAAAACATCCGATAATATATAAAATATATATATATTTATAATATATAGGTAGTACTTATATAAGGCGAGATTGCCTGAATAAAAACTCTAGTATACGGAACTACGTAGTTAAGTACTTATATATATAATTATATATATTACTAATTTATATACAAATAAGCATCATGAAATAAAAATAAAAAATACAGAGGCACGTAATAGACGCCATACCTCATAAAGAAGACTAGGATATATATATATAATAATATAAAAAGTAATGTAAATAAAAGTAACAGTAGGGTATATGAATATAAAGCGGGGGTATGTAAAACGATATATAAAGGGATATGAGAAAGGGTAAGATAGGCGTGAGCCGCTTGGGATTTATAATACATGCCAGTAACTAAAGGGGTAAATAGCAAAAGTTGAGCTGTAGATGAAAGTAGTAGGTAAATAATAGATATATATATAAGCCTAAGTTAGGTAAGGGTAATAGAAAACCTATAACTAGGGTATATTATATTATAGTGGATATAAGTATATAATATATACCCCTATATATAATAAAACTATCATACGCCCTAAATCATGAGTCCATATAGTATAAAAAGTATATACGTATATATATAGGTGCCTTTTTGTAAACTGCAACCAAATGAATATGAACTGTATCGCCAAGGCCTTTTGTAAAAGAGACAACAAAGAAACACTACCCTTATGTATCACACAAAACAAGAATTCACACCACTGTCACAATGCTGACTATAACCATAAAAATAATTCTGGGACTAACCAAGATACGACATCCAAACACAAACCCCCATATATAAAGTTTGACTTCATAATTCGATCTAAATCCACAGAATCCCTAAGTGATACTTTAGACCAATAGAGGCCAAACAATAACTGAAGTTTGCAACTAAAAGCCAAAACTTTGAATAATGTATGATCAAGAAGTATTTTTCCGGAAATAAAATAAGGGTCCGTCCATAACAACAGCATGCAACTACACCCTATACTAAGGAACTCTATCTTACATTTTAGACTATTTTGTCGGAAATGGTGTGAAACATTGAATACTGTGCTTTTTTCACCATGAAACTTTTGAAATAGTAAACTTATTTCACAACCCTAGGCAATTGATATTGGACTGAAAGATAGAAACTACCATTCAAAGTAGACTCCAAGTAATTATTAATATAAAAAAATTGAGATTCATCTATCAATTCACAATAAACAAGCTAAATATAAGTGCCGTGGCACATAGAATTGATGGACTCTCACCCTTGATCGCTAGACTACCCGTCGTAGCACCCAAATATATAAAATGTGCCTAAAATTCTACACAAAGCAAAATATCAAGATACCACAACCTCTAAAAGTCAAATAAAAGAAAATGATACATTAAAGTAATTTAGAAGAATATAAGCCACATAAAAAATATAAATTTCATGGATATGAAGGACTTAAAAAGCAAGTTAGACTACTTTTCTTTAGTCTATAAACATTCGTAAAAACCAAATAACACGCCAGAATGAGTTCAGGATTCACATACCGTAACGAAACCTGTTATATATCGACCCTCTGAAGACGAATCTGTAGAAATTTAACTTCCTTGCGAGTTTTCCGCTAGTTAAAGCACCTAATTGCGAATTTGCGTCTAAAACAAAGGAAATTTTACTTTTCCCAAAGATAATGTAGCGCAAAAACTCTTTTCGTAAAACCCACGCTAGATTGTTAGGCATAATCTAGTAGATATAATTATGGCCAACAAATAACTATAAAAATCTTTCTAAGGAGTCTTCATAAATTCTATTGTTGCAGTTAAGTGCTGAACAATTAGTGTTGGATGTAACCCTTCCACCCAAAGCAAAATAATTCTAATCCAAGGTGTTATAGAAAATTTGTTGCGGCGTTAAAAAACTACACTTTGAAGACCCACACAATAAACATGACACGAGCTATTGTTTTTTATCCCTCAACTAATCACTCCTTTTCACAATATTTCCACTTAACGAACGTGCCACCCGTATAAAGAGTAACCAATCAAGTGATTATAAATAAAATATGCTTTTGTGCGGTGAATCTGAATGTACTCAGCATGGTACAACAAATATAACTAAAAAAATACTTAGTTTAGGTGCCAAAAAAAAACAGCTAAAATATACGAAAGAATCTAGACAGTGTAAATAAAAAATAACAATATTAAGCCCAGCTTAAGAAAGGCTTTATATTATTTTGCCAACTTGTTACGGGCCAAAAAAGAGGTTATCATGAAACCAAAGAACTACCTGGCAATGGGAAGTGAAGAAGCATAACTAAAGGACGGAAAGCACGAAAAGAAAAGTATAATTAAGCCAACACGAATAGGGAAAATACTTACTATATAACAAAAAAAAAATATAGAGTAATATAATATATATAATTTATTAAATATATATATATAATATATAATATATTATAGATAAATATAATTATAAATAGAAGATAATATATATATAAATAATATATACTTATTTACATGGTGGAGAATATTATAATATAAAATAATAATAGAAGTAAATAATATATGAAAATATAATATAAATATATATATTAAGATATATATCTTAAATATAATAATCTAGAAAGAATCAAGATTGAAGAAACTTACACAATTAAATCTAATGTTAAAACTCTATTGCTGGCGATAGTTTTCGGGTGTGAGAATATAAAATTTCTTCAAATAACCCATGATCTTAAGGACAATAATAGTTAAATTTGAAGATAAATTTAATGATAGTTAACTTATTAAAATTATAATGTTAAAAAAATACATAAACTTCCAAGTGATTTGAAAAACGAACGAATTATCAACATATTACTTAACACAGTTAGATACAAAGTGAAGGCAGGAATTATGTTTTAGTCAGCAATTGAGGCATAGAGCTAAATATTGTAGCAATTAAACTACAAGAAAGCATCATAACCCAGAGTTATCGAGATGTGCACGTTCACTAACTGAAAATAGATAAAATGATAAGTAAAGAATATAAATAATAGAATAATAGAATAGAAGATTATAATTAATATAATATAAGATTATAAGAATATATATTGTAAATATAGATAAAATAAATATAGATAAAGATGAATAATAAAAATAGTTAAAATAGTAAGATATTATATGTATAATAAAAGAGGGGGTGAAAAATAAAATTATGGAGGTTAATTAAATAAATATGAGCTACACATAACTATACATAAAGCTAATATATAGATAGATCAGATGAGTAAAACAAGCCCAATGTGAATGGGGCCCACAAAAAAGATCAAGTTGGCTGGAAAAAAGCGGTAAGATAATAACTATATATATATTAGATTGGCACAAAAATGAATAAGGGAATGTGATAAAAGAACAGATTCAAGCACTCAATACAGTGAATAAAAATAAAGTAAATAAAGTACATTACAATCGCGCTTATTCAAAAGAGACAAAGTGAAATTTACTATGTTGAGATATGAGAAAATAATAATGACCAACTAATCAGAAAGATATAAAGGATATTTTATGAATAAATTATAAACGAGCAAGACTGAGAAGAGGAGACAAAATAGTAAAATTTAAAGAAATAGAGTATAGCACGTGATAGAGCGTATATAAGCATTACCGATATCATTAAGAAAAATAAAATGATAAATTGAAAAATAAACACCTACTAAGAAAGATGCTTAATTTTTTCTATCAATATTCAAAAGGAATCCACTATTGCTGTTATTTTAATTAAGCATCTGATAATCTTACTTATTACTATTTGGCGTTCTAAGCACTTATTGATTTTGAAAATTAAACTACGCCTAATAACAAAAGTTTATAAAATATAAAGTATACTTTTTACGATAATAAATATATACTATATTAAAATAAAATATATGATAAAATATATTAAGAATATATAATTCAATTCTTTACTTTTTTATTGCAGAAATAATATTTTTAGATAGTTATACATCAATAATATTAAAAAAATATATATTTATAATATAATATATACAGATTAATTATATATAATATAGATATAAATATAATATTCATAATTAAAGTGAAAATATAATAAATAAAATGATATATAACGTAAAAATATTGAAATAAATGGATTAAATGATAGATATAATAAATAAAGATAAGCATTAATCTTATTTCTCAATATAATATATAAAGGAAATCTTCATAGAGAAACTTCAAGACGAGGAAGAAACTATTTAGATATACGGAAATAATATAAAAATAAGTAGAGAATATAGAATAAACTAGGATAAAATAAGTGGAATAAATAGTTTGTTGATATAGAATATTCATCTATGACGATAAAGTAAGTTATGAAATCAATATAAGACTATATATAAATATATATCAATATAAGATAATATATATACAATATATAAACTATACTATATAATTATATATATATTGAATATAATTAATTAAATATATATATAAATAACTATATAATATTATAATAATATATATATATAATATACTATAATAATATACCAATATAATATATAAAGGTGACACCCCATTAACCATCTCAAATTCATTTATAATATTAATAATATTATATAATATAAAAATAATATAATTATATTAATATATAATATAATAAATAAATATATATATAAATAATATATATTATATATATAATATATATGATAGATAATAATATATATATATATTATATAAATATATAATATAGATATATATAATAATTATATATAAAAATATATTATTAATATAATATATATATATAATATAAATATATAAATATATATAATAAAATTAATATAATATCATAATATATATATATAGAAAAGATATAGTTAATATATATAATATATAATATAATTATAAGAATATATAACTAATAAAATATATATATATATATCTTATAATTTATATATAATAATGAAATATCTATATATAATAATATAATATAATATAATATATAATAATAATATAGATATAATAATATATATATATTATTATAAATAATTCTGATTATATATATATAGATTATAAATTAATCTTATTGTATATACCTATAAATTCAATAATACAATTATATAATTCAATTAAAAAATAATAATATAATTATAATTACATTCTTATATAAATCGACGTAACACTCAACAATAAATGACGTCCTAACAACGTATGAGTGACACAATTGTCAGCATCATATTAGTGACAAAATTTTCAATAAAGTGACGTGTGATGTCAGCTAGTGAGATAACTGTCCAGAAATAGTTTCAATATATTAATACAAAATCATCTATATTATATTTTTTACATTAATTCTTCTTTTTTTTTATTTAATTTTGCAAACTTTGAAAAAACAAATATTGTTCTTTAATTTGTTTTTCTTTTTCTATTTTTGTATTTTTAAGAGTAACAAAAATTATATTTTCAAAACAGTTTTCATTCCAACGACTTGGTCTTGTCTTTTATAGATATACCAATCTACCATAAATAGAATCTAAATATGAAAATTCTCTCCTAATATCATAAATAACGTATCATATATATATATATATATACTATAATATATATATATATATGTATATATACTATTAAACTATCTATATATAATATATATCTCTATATATAAATATCATAATAAATATATATATTATATATATATATATATATATCTATATATAATACTTATAAGATACTATTATAATAATATCAATATATATATTATATATATTATATTATATATATAATATATATATATATATATATATATATATATATATATATATATATATATATATACTATTATATAAGGGGGGAGAGAAATTGAGCAAAAAATAGGTTGATGTAAACACCAACTAATATATTATATTATATATATATATTATATATATATATATATATATATTATATATATAATATATATATATATATAAATATTATATATATATATAACTATGCATATATTGCTAGTTGCAAAGTATCACAGTGTTGAATAATTATTCACATACGGCTTTCAAATGAAACAATTAATTAAAATAATGCAAAAAAGGATAATCCCTTTAGGATTAAATCTTTATGACAAATAATAATAATAATGAATAATAATATAATGAATAATAATAATCGATAATAATAATAACTTACATTACAAAGATAACTCCTCCCCCTCTGGCCCTTCCTCGCTCTCCCTCTGCTCTGCCACGCTTATATATATATAATATACTATATATATATATAATATATACGTTTTCTAATATTGAAAGGTATATATTGATATTATAGATATAATATGCTATTCAGTAGGATTTTCACTGAAATAGGTAAATTAATTATAAATTTTGTAATTTTTCCCAACTTTAAAAGTTTTTTTTTTAACGCAAATAAGCAATAAAGATAAGTTTGCCTAAATCACTTAAACCGGTTATAATACGGAAGAAGCTAAAGAAATATCAAAGTTTAAATCTATGTAACTAACGTGAAACTCAAACAACCCTTACTTACCGTAAATCATAAAACCTCACTTAATGTAACTTTATTTTTTATTTCTTCACTAATTTATTTCACTTTGCATCTGGCCTCTAAAAAAAACTAATGCTATCTGGCAACAAGACGCGGCTTTGTACATTTGTTCGATAAAAACAAAGAAAAACCTAAAAAAATAACCAAATTTTTTACCTCTTTTTTCCCACGAAATATTTAGAGGAGAAAGATCCTACCGGAATGTCCATATATATATGATATATATTATTATATAATATATTAATATATATATATATATATATATATATATATATATATATACTATAATAATATACTATATATATATATATAATATATCATAGAATTTACTATATATATTTAAATATATATATATATATATTATATATATTATATATATTAACTAGAGCGAAATCAGCTCATAAGTGATGTAAGGAAGATATATTCTGGAACTTTGGTTGAAAGAATACGTCGAGTGACTGAGTGGCAGATTGTTTAAGAACAAATTGTATTTAGAAATGGTTGAAAATGTGTAGATGACAGTGTTTGCTGCTTTGATTTTTTTTTGTCCGATGTTATGTTAAAAGAGCGATGTGTTGAAAATGTTGAATGTTCGCTGAAAAATTTAAAAGGAACAGGCAGTTAAGACGAGAAATGAAAAATAATGGAGAATGTAGGAGCAGTCAGCAGAAGTAAATTGTTTGAATGATTCCTTCCGCTGTTAATAATGCTGATTAAACAGGAGAACCCATAAAAGAAATAAAAAGAAGTTTGAAGAGGAAGAGGTTGAATAATAAGTTAAGTTTTTTTTTTAATGCAGATTCTTCGATAATAATCATGGATGAAGAAAAGTTTTCTAAGAAGGAGAAAGAAGGGATAAGAAGAAGTCAAAGACTAACGAAGAGGTTGACGAAGTCTGAAATGTCTTTAGATATTTTTATTATTTTTATTATTATTTTCTGTCTCCTCCTTGATTAGGGCTCTGCCCGTGAGTGATGGCATTATATAAAAAAAAGATCAAATTTTTAAATTGAAGCAAATGGGATAAAATGAGAGAAGAGAGGAACACACTGTATTTAGGATTTATGGAATTGCAGCAGACGTATGGAAGGATTAACAGAGAAATTCTGTGGCAGTTATTAAAGATATATGGTGTTGCTAACTTGGTGATAGGCTTCTGAATGGAATCAAAAGTGTGTGTGCATGCACTATGTCGATAGTGAAGCTTGTGTAAGGATAAATGGAGTGGAAAGTAAATGGTTTAATATTAATAGTTGAGTGAGGCTGGAATGTGTTATGTCGCTATGGCTATTTAATTTGCACAGTATATGGATGGGATGATGAAAGAATTAAAGGTAGTTGTTGCAGTAGAGGGTGTTAGACTGATGGAGAATGAAAGAGGGTGAAGGGCGCTGATGATTTGGTTTTATATGACGAATCTGAAGAAAGTTTGAGAGGATTGGTAGAGAGTTTTGCAGGGTGTGTAAAAGGAGGAATTTGAAAGTAAATGTAGATAAGAGTAAGATGATGGTAGTGAGTGAGATAAGTCTGTAGTGTGAAATTCTGTTGGATGATAAGCAGCTTAAACAAGTATCTGAGTAAAAAATATTTAGACTATATGTTACAAGAAATGGGAACGGATGATGCAGAGTGTAGTAAGAAAGTTGTAGGAAAGTGACTGGTGCAATTTAATTCTTGGTGAATACAAAGGGACTAATTCTTTAGTGAGCTAGGATTTTTTCACTGGGGTATGTTGTTACCATTGTTAATATATAGTAGTGAACTACGGTGTGGAATAAGAGGTATAGATCTAAGATAAAATCTGTTCAGATGGACAATCTTAGGGGTGTGTTAGGCGTAGGCGTGAGAAGAATTGAATAAAATTAGAATGAGCTTGTTTGGGATTTGTGTAGTGTGAAAAAAAGGCTGAATGAGGGATCAAATGAGAGTGTGTTAGGTTGGTTTGGTCATATGGAAAGGGATGGATGTTATTGGTAAGTTAAATTGATGTATAAAAGTGAGTGTGTTGGAAATTGACTGACTGGGAGACCGAAGAAAGAGTAGAGTAGATTGAGGTGCATTAAAGAATGTTGAAAAAATTAGAAAGGAATGTATATTTGGCTCAAGCAGAAGAATGGTGCACAATTAATAGGAGTGAATAGGTGGGTTTTGAGAGCCTGCTCCAGGGGATGAACCCTAACGTTGCCAAGATACCACAATAGTGGTCTGTTGCAGTCTTATGAACACCTGAGTGGATATTTGGCTTCGATGGGCTGCTCTTAGGGGTATGAGGGTAGGGTATGGGGAGGTGCTTTCCTTTCAACTTACGTCATCTTCTTCAATTTAATTATCCTGTTTCCAATGTGTGTTGCGCTCTCCACTCACTCCCA
>JABUQX010126614.1:10000-17500 GCA_015478945.1 Trachelipus rathkii | reverse complement strand
TGAAGTTCACTGTTTTTAGTATCAGCCAATTTTTTTATTTAATACTGAAGGGAAAACTTTCAGTGAGATTTCCTGCTTCAATTTTTTCTTCATCCGCATTCTGCCGGCTTTCATTCGAAGCTCTGTTGCTTTCATATCCTTAAATCATTACCTTTTCGGTCTAACTTGTTTGAATTGGTGTATGAGTAAAAATTTTCATTGTGAGTTTATACTCGCTATTGTACAATGTGTACGCGAACTGATGATGTTAGTTAGAACTTTAGTGAATAATAATAATAATAATAATTTAAGATTAATATTGATAGCAATTTTTTCTTAATATAATAATTATTTAATAATAATAATAATAATAATAATAAAAATAATAATAATAATAATAATAATATAATAATAATAATAATAATAATAATAATATAATAAAAATAACCATAGTGATAATACCGGTAAAATCAATATTAATAATAATTAATTAATATAATTAATAAAATATAATAATAATAATAATAATAATAATAATGATTGATAAAATAAAAAATAATAATAATAATATAATCTAATAATAATAATAACAGTAATAATTTATAACGTAATAAAAAATACAATAATGGTAATAATAGTAACAAAGAAAAGAAAATAATAATAATTAATGATAATAAATTAATAATGAATAATAATAATAATAATATAATATATAAAAATTATTATACATTACAGTATTTCTAACATAAGAATAATAATTAATTGCTAATAACAATAATAGTAACTAATAAAAATCATAATAATAAAATTGAAATAAAATAATGATAATAATATAATTAATAATAATAATAATAAAAATTAAGAAATAAAGTTATAATAATCAAAGTTTTGTTATTTTAATTAATATTTATTCAGATAATAACTTTTTATTTTTCTAGCAAAAGATTTAGTAGAGTTTTCGGTTTTGATGTCTTATGGCAATGAGTTGTAAAGCTTAGCTGTGCTTTGTAGCTGACGCATTGAGTGGCTTTTTATAGTCTACAGAAGGGAGCATTTATGTAAGTATTATTTCGTAAGTTAATTCTATTTGCTTCGCGCCTTGCTTGGTTTACATGAAAATTTTCTAGTAAGAAGTCCAGGCATTGTTATGTGATTAATTTAATGTAATCTCCTTTAGGAGCGATGAATTAAGTAAGTCTATGAATTGCAATATCTTTAATTTTTTAATAATGGTTGGGTATGGCTTAGAAATTTATTGAATTGCTTATGAGGCGAAATGTGTATGATTACAATTACAGGATGGATAACTGAGTTATTGGAGTTCCCTATATAGGAAGCCAGTATATGTTAGTGGGGGTATTACATGCATTAGTATATTTTTCTAAGAATGGAAAGAGTACAATATTTTTTAATTTTATACCACATAGAGGTAGCTCGACAGTCTGCTAACTAGGTTGTTTGCTGTTCTATTAAATGTCAGTTTTTCATGATTATTATTCCGATATTTTTGCAATTGTAGCCCATGCAGTTCTACGCTGTTAATTTTTATATTTAAATCATCAATTAATTTGTTGCTAAAAATCATATAAGTTGTTTTATTTTAATTTAGAGTAGCTTATTATGTATCTATCCATTTCGCTATTTTCGTTAAGGTGTCTACGGCTTTACGTGATAGAGACTGCATTTTATCATTTATTAAGATAAAGATATCATCAGCATATGAGACTGAAAAAAGCATCTTGAGAGTTGACAGATTCATTGTAGTTAAGAGTTAAAAAGAATGGTCAAGAAACTTGACCTGGGGGTACGCCAAGTTGATGTTTGAAGTGTGATTGAATTCATTTCATTTAGTTTAACATATTATTGAGATCTCTCCTTTAAGTAGCTTTAAAACCATTGTAAGTCTTGTCCCCTCAAAACCCATTTTGTTCATGTTCATTTAACTAAGTAGTATGTCGTGATCAATCATGTCAAAGATTTTGTGAATCCTAACAATATTAGCAGGAGGATTTATATTTTCTAAAATTTTCTGTATAGCTTTTTCCATCAACCAAATGTTTTCCGGTGTTTCAATTTAAATATTATTTTTAATTAATAAATGAATTAGAATTATAATAAAATAAATTACATTAACAATAATAATAATTAATTTTTTTTTTTTTAAAATTCTTAATTAAAGAAGAATTAATTATAATAATAATAATAATAATAATAATAATAAATAATTAATATTAAAATTAATGAAACAACTTTTTTAAACAAATACGATTACTACTGTTACTCCATTACTATAAACTATTAATAATAATATAAATACAACTACAATCACAATTATACTCTAATACTAATAGTTAAATAATAACAAAACTAAAAAAGATGCATAGTTGAATGTACTAAAAACCAATGAAGAGGTTTCGAGACGAAGGTGTATGGAATTATATAGGGAAGGAGGTAAATGAGAAGTTTGAAAGAAGAATTGAAGACCTACAAGGAAATAGAAAGTTGTTCTGGAAGGAAGTACGAAAGGTTAAGAAATAGAGTATGGAGAAACCTTCATAGAATAATGAATGAGGATTGTGTTTTCGTGAAAGCTTAGATGGACTTGAGGAGAGTGTGGAAGTAACATTTCGAAGACTTGCATAACATTAACAGTGATGAAGAGGTGATAGTTAATGAAGGTGGGTTTGATGCCATAAGGTAATTAGTAGGGAGGAGGTTATAAATAAAATGAGGAAGTTGAAGACTGGTAAATCAGCAGGTATAAATGGAATTACTTGTGAAATGATGAAGAATGAAGGTTATTTTGTGACTGACTGGGTATGGAAGTTGCGAGACAAAGAGTTTGTGGATGGTGTAGTTCCAGAGAACTGGAAGAGATCAGTGATAAAGGTGAACTGTATAAACCACAAGGAAATTAGTTTATTAAATTTTGTAAAGAATATAAATACTGGTATTTTGTTAGAAAGAGTGCGTTGAGTGATTGAGGGGTTGAGCATTGAAGAACGAAGGTGCATTAAGAAGTGGTTGAGGATGTATAGATCAAAGTTTTACAGTGAAACAAGTAAATAAAAAATTGGACAGAAAAAGAAGAAATTTAATTTCGATTTTATGGACTTGCAACAGGCGTATGACAGGATTAATAGGGAAGCTCATCTGCATACGTTAATGGTATATGGTGTTGGTTTTAGGTTTTTAAAAGGAATTAAAAGTATGTATGTATATAGCGAAGTGTGTGTAAAAATAAATGAAGTGGAGAGTGAATGGTTAATATTAATGGTGGAGTGAGGGAGGTTTTGTGGCTTCATTCATAGAATATCAATACAGCCATTCTGTGTGTTTCTAGCTTACAAAGAACAATTAAAAATTTTTAACAAATTGGCTAGTGAAAAGAATTTAATACTTTTCATTGACGCAACAGGCAGTCTCGTTAAATCCCCAAGTTCTTGCTCGGATAAAACTATTCTTTATTACACTGCAATTACTAGGAACGAACTCCATAACTCGATACCAATAGCTTCAAGTGTTCAATCAAAGCACAACGTAGAAGAAATTGCTTTATTTTTTAATGATACAATAAATAAAGCTAAAACTGTTTCAAATAAAACATACCTGCCACAAATCATAACTGTTGATAATAGTAAAGCTATAATCGTGGCAGCTTTAAAAGTTTTCAATAATGACACAATAACTTCATATGTTAACAAAGCATATGAAGTGGAAGTAAACAAATCACCATCCAACATAAACACTGTTATTCATATTTGTACGGAACATTTTATCAACCAGATAATGAAACAGTTGCCGAAAGAAAACAAAGCAATCAAAGACATTATAAAAAAAAGCAATAGTGTCAATTATCAACAACGATAATTTCGTAGAACAGGAACAAATATTTAAAGCTTTACTAACAGTTCTAAGTTACAGGTATACTTGCATGGCAACAGAATTAGCTGAAAAACTTATCAAAAAAGATCCGATAAGAATGGAAAATACAACATTAGAAGATAGTGATCTCGCAGAAACATTCGAGCAAATGTATACAGATGTACAACAAAATGAAAGTGAAACTTTATATTTCATCAGATTAAACAAATTACACATGGAAATAAGTACAAGAGGCCAAGAATTTAAAAATGTATATAAAAACAAGTACTTCAATCCAAATTTTATTTCTTATTTTATGAAATATTGCCTACCAATTTGGCCATTATGGTCAAATACCCTAGGTGAGGCAATCAACAGTTCTCTTAAAAAAAGATGAATTATTAAGTCTTACAAACGCTACGGTCGAATTGGCATTTGGTTATCAAAAGCAGTATGTATTTCATAAAGAGCAAAGATTTAAAATTGCAAAATTTGTTAAAACATTCAAGGAATTCATAAAAGGAAAATTGAAGGAATTCAACGCTATGTGGAAATATAAAATAAGAAACCAAAAGAAAGAAAATGGATATTCAAAATCATTAACTAAAAATAAGAAAAATAAGAATAACCAATGTACAACCAAAAACACAAAATTCAATACTGAAAAGAAACACAATAAACTGAAGACTAAACTCGCAAAAAAAAATTTCATTAACAAATATAAATTTATTATTTGAAGGTGCCGAAGAAACTTGGAAATAAAACAAATAAATTACCAGAAATTGAGAAATCCAAAGTGTGGTGGTATAACACTGTCACTTACTTTAATATATTAAAATGAAATATTCTGAACAGGCCCCCAGACGATGTTAAATACACATGAAGTTCTCGCAGCTAAAATGACAGTAACCTCTTAATCATATAGATTGCATATGGATCTGAAGGATCCTGAATACTCTTGTGACATGCACTGACTTACCAACAACCTCCTATGATCAGGACAAAAGTGCCAAATTTGCGAAGGGTTCTTTTTTTTAGCGTGGGAAAGATTGCATTAATTAAATATACCATTTAAATCAATAAAAATATATTAAGAAATATTGCTTTGAAAATAATTGACACAACCGAATATATATATATATATATATATATATATATATATATATAATATATATTATTATATATATATATATTATTATATAATATATATTATATATTATATATATATTATATATATAATATATTATATATATATATATTATAATATAATATATATATATATATATATATATATATATAAAAAAAAAAAAATATATAATAAAAAAAAATATACAATATTCAAAATATTATATATATAAAAAAAATATTAGTATTTCAAAACCCAAAAATATTTATCAATAGAAAATAAATAAATGAATATTAGTTATTAAAATATTTCAGTTATTAATTTTATCAGAACAAACTGAACTCACCCAAGATTATTATAATCCCTCAGATTCACGAAAAGTATCACTACTTAGCAAACCACAAGATATAATAGTCGAGCACAAAAAAAAAAAAAGAAAAAGAACCTAACTGAACTCTTAATACAAATATGAAAAACAGCTGATGGATTAATAACATGCAATATTTCTAACCAATGTTTAATATTGAAGATATTAAAATTTGACTAGAAAATAAATATTTAACCTTTATAAATATTAAATAAATATTGCAATGTGACTTTTAGTAAGAATTTAAAAATATTAAAATATTAATAAAAAATATAAAAATGCAACGAACACTTACGACTTCATAAATGCGTTAGAAATAAGACACCTGAAAACATACCATCGAAAACTGGAACTCTTTATGTAAAAAATATTAACCATAAACATTACCTTAACATGTGAACCAATAATATAATATGCAAAACAATTTAACACCATAATATAAACCTTTTAAAATATTAAATAATACGCATTAACACTTTTGTATTACACAAAAATATTTAAAACAGGTAACGAAAATTAAATATAGGTGACACTGTACAAATTAGCAGACGACACTGACAAAACAGGTATTTCAATTGCAGACGCTATTACAAAAATGATAAACACATAACCAAACCACCAGATACATGTGCACTCCAAAATAATCCAAAGAAAAGTCGCTCTTCATACAAATACATCAGCTTTTATACCTCAATTGTTGCTCAATGATACTCTTTCCACCAATAAGAACAAACCTCATTCAGCAAACCAATAATTATATACACCTTTACTACTAAACAGCAGGTACAAAATATACAACTAATAAGAAGGATAGGAGGAGCGATTTGACAACGTTACATTGTAGAAAATAAAAAAAACAAGACACCTTCTGAATCTCACGCTCAAGTTTCAACCTTTATTTACATTTCGCGCATCACACCTTTTTAATCAATTAATTTTAAAATAAATAATGCATAAAATACTTTCACTCTCAAAATGCATTTAAAACTTACCAATTTATATATATATATATTTTAACCTTTTTAATATATATATATATATATTATATATATATAATATATATATATATATATATATATATATATATTTTATATATATATATATATATATATATATATATATATATATATATATAAAATTTATATATATATATATATATATATATATATATATATATATATATATATATATATATATATATCTTCTAAATTTATTACACTAAAATCTACGTTGTATTATAATAATAATAATAATAATAATAATAATAATAATAATAATACAAATAATAATAATAATAATAATAATCAATATAATAATAATAAATAATAATTAATATATAATATTTAATAACAAAAGATTCTTCATTGTCTTCTTCATCGATGTCTTGTCGTACTCCCTTTTGAAACCGTTGCTGACTATTATTATTTGCTTTTTTTGCAAAAATTAAATAAAATTAGACATTTTTGTACAAACGTAATTTATATATATATATATATATATATATATATATATATATATATATATATATATATAATATATATATAAAATATATATATATTATTATATCTTCTTCTTTATCTACCTTCTATTTTCCCAAGGATGGGAGTAAGGTGCCGCGTGACATGCACTGGAAAAAGAAAAGCAGTAGAAGACATGACAAAAGTCGAAAAGAAAGCCAAGGGCCTTACCGCCCCCTCTGTACATTAATTAGTGAGAACTCGTCGCCAGTTAGAAAATCTACCTAAGATCTTCAGGAGACAGCGACGGACCCTCAACTATGGTAGATCGTCAGTGTAAGGGTTCATCCCTTGGTCCAGGTGCGGCCACAACCATACCCATCTCACATCCCCGCCATTCACTCCTGTTATACACCTTTCTTCCCACCTCTACCAAACTCACATTTCTCTCCTTCAAACATTCGTTAACTGACTCATCCACTTTTTCTTCGGCTCTGAACTGGTCGGTTCCCAAAACACTCGCCACTATCATCCGCTTAACCAAACAGACTATCATTCATCCTTTTCTTATGACCAAACCATCTCAACAATACTTTCATTTATTCTTCTCATTTACCCCTTTCTGTACACCACCACAACTCTCTAATAAGTTCTTCTTCATATTTCATCAATTCTTCTCACACCTAAGATTGTCCATCTGAACACAT
>JABUQX010126614.1:0-5000 GCA_015478945.1 Trachelipus rathkii | reverse complement strand
CTTATAGCCTATATATATATATATATATATATATATATATATATATATATATATATATATATATATATATATATATATATATATATATTACTTGCACACGCACCTACACACATACACTATGACACTTATACACACATTCACTATGACACTTATAAGCACTTACACTCTCCATAGACACTTACATTAAACCATAGACACTTACATTAAACCATCACACAGATACACTTACACTTACACTCACACACTCACACACTCGATATTTTGATGCCTCAACTTTGATGCCTCAACTTTGATGCCTCAGCATTGATGCCTCAGCATTAATGCCTCAACTTTGATGCCTCATCTTTGAAGGTTCGTCTTTGATGACTCATCTTTGATGCCGTCATCTTTGATACCATCTATATTGATGATTCATCTTTGATACATTTTCTAACCTTTTCTAGACTTTTCTACCCCACATCATAGAACAGAGCTAATATTAATGTCTTCCCTAGTTCATAAGCGTACCATCAGGGCGCCGCATGCGCCCTCCGCGCGAAGGCTGACAACCCCGCACCCGCAGGTGCGACCCGCCGCGTCCCCGCCCGCCGCGTGCGCCCGCAGGCGCAATATTACCCGCCCGCCGCGTGCGCCCGCAGGCGCAATATTCCTGCGGGAATGAAAAATATATATAATATGAGTCATTCATTTTTATTTCATACTTAAACATTTCAAAGAATTTCTTTTCAAATATACTATGAGTCATTCATTTTTATTTCATACTTAAACATTTTTATTAAAAACATTTTCGCGAACCTAAAACTGTAACTCATTACAGACATCTTTTATATTTTTTACTTAATACTTTTTAATTTATAAATTTTTAAAAATTGTATGTAAGAAGAAAAAAACCAGAGTGCCTGATATATAATCATTTTATTTTACTACAATTGTACGAAATTTTATTAAAAACATATACTTTACATACCTTAAAGCAGTAAATCAGTAAATCAATAGAGGTGTTATTACCTAACACCTAAGGGATTAGTATGCTTTTGTTTTACTGTTTTACTGCTTTAACTCATGTTTTACTGCTTTAACTCATGTTTTACTGCTTTAACTCATATGTTTTACTGCTTTAACTCATATGTTTTACTGCTTTAACTCATATGTTTTACTGCTTTAACTCATATATTTATTAACATTACATACCTTAAAGCAGTAAATCAGTAAATCAATAGAGGTGTTACCTAACACCTAAGGGATTAGTATGCTTTTGTTTTACTGCTTTACTGCTTTAACTCATGTTTTACTGCTTTAACTCATATATTTATTAACATTACATACCTTAAAACAGTAAATCAGTAAATCAATAGAGGTGTTACATAGCAACAAGGGGGGATTAGTATGCTTTTGTTTTACTGTTTTACTGCTTTAACTCATGTTTTACTGCTTTAACTCATATGTTTTACTGTTTTAACTCGTATATTTATTAACATTGTTTTCTTTTATATTTTTTATTTTGTTTTAATACTTTTTATTTTATTCTTTTATTTTATTTTATTCTTTTTATTCTTTTTATTTTATTTTATTATTTTACTTTTATTATTTTATTATTATTATTTTATTTTTATTATTATTATACTTAGTGCTATTTACTTCATGCCTATTGTTATTATCATTTAACACACACACACACACACACACACACACACACACACACACACCACACTTATACACACATTCACTATGACAACACTTATACACACATTCACTATGACACTTATTCACTATAACACTTACATTTACACTTCTACACCAGACACACTTACATATACACACATTCACTATGACACTTACATTTACCCATAGACACCCTAATCACCGTAAGACACACACCTCTGGGTTACTTACACTCACACACAGATTTTCTTACACACTACTTACACTCACAGATTTACTTACACTCACACACACTTAAACACACATAGTTGCACATCACACAGATTTACTTACACTCACACACAGATTTACTTACACACACAGATTTACTTACACACAGATTTACTTACACACACACAGATTTCACACACACAGATTTACTTACACACACAGATTTGCCACTCACACACACATACACACACACCCACACACACACACCCACACACACTTACACTTATACACCATATAACGTATAATTTATTGAAACATTTTTATGTTTTAATTAAATACGTACATTTATATTACTCATTCAAATATAACTAAAATTATTTCAAAGTTTCTTAAAACTTCTATAATAAATCAATCATTATCTTTGAACAAAGAATTTATTATTAACTGTTAATACTTTTTGTTTATAAATTTTATAACTATCAAGTTTTAAATCACATACGAGGTCATATAGAGATAAGGATTACTCCGTCCACTCACAAGAAAGGTAAACATTTCCTTCTTACCTGCTCAAAGGATCTTACCGATCCAGCATGTTTCAGTTTGAAATATATTTATAAAATAATAACATTGATTCTCGATTCTTGTCTATACTGGAATTACCTTTTGACCTGGTATTAGGCTTAAATCCGCCTGTGATACAAAAAGGCTTATCCTAAATTTAGGCCTAAATTTAGGCCTAACGTAGTTATTGCACCACATTTTACAGAAGAAGGTCAGTTTGAAATATATTTTGACCTGGTAATAGGCCTAAATCGCCCCGGGGTACAAAAAGGATTATCCTAAATTTAGGCCTAAAGTAGTTATTTCAACACATTTTACAGAGAGAGGTCAGTTTCGTATCTGTAACGAGTGCGGGTTGTTGTGTTTTCTCGTGTTGGATTGTCAATGTACATAGATAATAATAAAGAAAACCCTGATTATTTAAAAAACTTTGAAATATTTTTAGTTAACATCGAGCGAATAATATAAATGTAAGTGAATAATTGTTATTTTTAAATAAAAACTTAGAATGATTTTAATAAAATACATGTTATGTTAGCAGAGAAGAACTTATTTTGTTATTTTTATACTTATTACATGGCTAAAGATGATGTAAAGCAGTAAGTCAATAGAACAAAACGTGGCATAGCTTGGTGTAGAGGGGTGCTAGGGGCTGACCTTACTGATTTACTGATTTATTGCTTTAAGGTACGTAAAATATATGTTTTTAATAAAATTTCATAAAATTTTAGTAAAAATTATTTTAAAACTTGATAGTTATAAAATTTATAAACAAAATTATGAAATTTTATAAACATTTAATAATAAATTCTTTGTTCAAAGATAATGATTGA
Source organism: Trachelipus rathkii (assembly GCA_015478945.1). NCBI lineage: Eukaryota > Metazoa > Arthropoda > Malacostraca > Isopoda > Trachelipodidae > Trachelipus > Trachelipus rathkii. The sequence goes on along the minus strand of JABUQX010126614.1, from coordinate 1,734 downwards.
TTTATTATAGAAGTTTTAAGAAACTTTGAAATAATTTTAGTTATAATTGAATGAGTAATATAAATGTACGTATTTAATTAAAAAGGCATAAAAAATGTTTTCCAGTAATTATACCGTTATGTGTGTGAAGTGAGGTGGCCGTGTGTGTGGGTGTCAGCATAGTGTGATGTAAGTAAATCTGTGTGGTGTAGTAAATCTGTGTGCTGAAATCTGTGTAATAATGTCTGTGTGTGTAAATGATCTGTGTGTGGTGTGAAAATGGAAGTCTGTGTGGTGCAAAGTAAATCAGGTGTGTGAAGTCTGCATAAATCAGTGTAGTAGAATCTGCATGTGAAATTAAGTCTGATGATGGGTGTGAAGTAGGAAGTCTGTGGCAGAGTGTAAGTAAATCTGCGATATTAATAGCCATCAGTGTGTGAGTGTAAGTAAGTCATGCAGTGTGTGTGTGTGTGTTGTGTAAGTGTAAATGTAAGTGTCTATGGAGTAAATGTAAGTGTCATAGTGAATGTGTGTATAAGTGTAAGTGTCTGCGTGTGTATAAGTGTAAATGTAAGTGTCTATGGAGTAGTATAAGTGTCATAGTGAATGTTAATATAAGTGTCATAGTGAATGTGTGTACAAGTGTTAAGTGTAAGTGTGTGTGTGTGTGTGTGTGTGTGTGTGTGTGTGTCGTGGTGTGTGTTAAATGATAATAACAATAGGCATGAAGTAAATAGCACTAAGTATAATAATAATAAAAATAAAATAATAATAATAAAATAATAAAGGAAAAATAATAAAAATAAAATAAAAAAGAATAAAAAGAATAAAAACAAAATAAAAGATAAAATAAAAGTATTAAAACAAAATAAAAATATAAAAGAAAACATAATGTTAATAAATATGAGTTAAAACAGTAAAACATATGAGTTAAAAACAGTAAAACATGAGTTAAAGCATTAAAACAGTAAAACAAAAATAATACCTAACCCTTTATTTGCTATGTAACACCTCTAATTGATTTACTGAGTTTACTGCTTTAAGGTATGTAATGTTAATAAATATGGCTGAGTTAAAGCGGTGAAGCAGCAGGATAACAAAACAAATGCGCTCATTTAAAACTTCAAACTTATGGCTTATAGGTGTTAGAGTAACACCTCTCTATTGATTTACTGATTTGCGCTTTAAGGTATGTAATGTTAATAAATATATGAGTTAAAGCAGTAAAGCCTGAGTTAAAGCCGTAAAGCAGATAGTTAAAGCAGTAAAAAGCAGTGAGTTTAAAAACTGGTAAAACATGTGAGAGTTAAAAACGGTAAAACATGGTTAAAACGCGGTAAAACGGTAGGCAAAGCGCATACTAATCCGCTAGGTGTTAAGGTATGCTACCTCTATTGATTACTGATTACTACTTAAGTATATAAAAGTATATATTTTTAACAAAGTTCATTACAATTAGTAAAATAAAATGATTATATATCAGGCACTTTTTTCTTCTTACATACAATTTTTAAAAATTTATAAAATTAAAAAGTATTAAGTAAAAATATAAAAGATGTCTGTAATGAGTTACAGTTTTAGGTTCGCGAAAATGTTTTTAATAAAAATGTTTAAGTATGAAATAAAAATGGATGACTCATAGTATATTTGAAAATTCTTTGAAATGTTTAAGTATGAAATAAAAATGAATGACTCATAATATATATATTTTCATTCGCGCTGGAATATTGCGCCTGCGGGCGCACACGGCGGGCG
>JABUQX010126613.1:22500-23946 GCA_015478945.1 Trachelipus rathkii | reverse complement strand
AAAAAATACTTTTTAGAAATTGAAGTTGCTCACACAATGCCATTAACAATAAAAAGGAAATATTTAGGCTTGAATATATTCTACAAGTGCAAGATTGTCACATCCTGGGGCGGCCTCAAAGGAAACTGGACGAGTTCTGTTTAGGACTTGCGAGACTTTTTTTCCTCTTCTTCACGATACTCCAGCTATATAAGATCTCATCCGCCTTGTTAGATACTGTTGTCATATCTGGGGGGCTCTTGGTTTCACCCGGGCTTATGGGACAGGGGCGAGTCAAAACCTAGGTTTATAAACTGTTATTACTTTCCAGTTCACTTGCACCTCTATCATATGCGGCGCGTGTTAGTGCTTTTATCTCTTTTTCTATACGGTATCGGCAGCGGGCAGGTAGTTCGAGGGAACTTGACCACTCGCGTACCACCACGCTTTACGACGCCCTCGTAGCACAAGGGTTGCTGTATCTGCGCACGAAGTTTTGTGTTGATATTGTAACTCCAGGCTAGTCGCTGGGGGTGCTTCCTTCTTTCCTGCCACCACTGTTCTGTGGAACTCTTCCATCATCTGTTGTTCCTGACTGAATTAAATATCCCTCACGTTTAAAGCCGCGTCCATGTTCATCTGCGTAATTTTGCGCTTAGCGGATGAAATTTTGGCTTGTGAGTGGTGGTGGTGATAACTGTAATTAAAAAATAAAAAATAAAAAAAACATTTTGAAAATAAAGTTAACGTTAAACGTTAACGTTAACTTCCGCTACATTCTTTCCGATAAACGCTTTAATGATAACGCCGTTAAATTTTTTTTGTAACGATGTAAGAATTAACGACGTTTAACTTTTCTCATTTAACGGTGCCCACCTCTTGGTATAATATATATAATATATATATATAATTAGTATATATATTATATATATATATATATATATAATAATATATATATATATTATATATATATATATATATTATAATATATATTATACCGTATATATATATATATATAATATATATATTATATAATATAATTTAAATTATATAATAATATAATAATATTATATTAATATATATATATATATATATATATTATTATATATATATTTATAGTATATATATATATATATATATATATATATATATATATATATATATATATATATAATATTATATATAACTATATATATATATATATATATAATAAGAGCGGCTCCGTTATTCTCAGTGGTAGAGCACTCGCCTACGCAAGGTGAGGGGCCGAGGTTCGAGGACTCGGGTTGGAGCGAGAGAATGCGAGTTATTTTCTGTTATCTCTTGCTTCGTCCCACTCAGACGTAAATGAGTACATTGGTAGCGTGTTTGCTGCTAATGGTAGGCTTGGCCAGCCAGGATTTGCCGATAGGTTTCAAGCCACCCAAGGATCTCTCGTAGGGGTCCACCTGACAGGGCAGTTTAATC
>JABUQX010126613.1:0-15000 GCA_015478945.1 Trachelipus rathkii | reverse complement strand
AATGTTGACATTTATTTATTTTATATAAGATAAATATATGTTAAGCATATTAGATATTTTACATAAGATATATATATATATATATATATATATATTGTCCTGTTATGTTTTACGACTCCGTCTGTTTTTGTGTGTTTTGATTTTTTTTTTAATTATAGTTCGTAGTATTGTGATACTAACGATGAATTTATAAGTGGTTGTCGGAAACAATGATCTTGGCGCGAAAAGTCATCGATGTAAGTAATCTGATATAAAAATAATTTTATTTAAAGAAAATACATTTATATATTAAATTTTTTCTAAAATTGATTGAAATATTTTTTGGATTAATTTACTTACCTCTTAGTTAAGTAATCTTCGGAGAAAGTATGCCTCCCACTTTACTCAGAAAAATATAAACATATTAAACCTGTTTACATATTTTGGCGGAATTCTCACGCGTATATAGAGGTACTTATTAATCAAAAAGTAAACTTGAAATGACAGTATATATATTTTATTACTAATCAGTTTTTATCTTAACTACCGTTATATATTAATTATATTATATTTATATTATAATAAATACAATATCAAATACTAACTCATAGATGTAACTTTTTTAAATATTATAGTACTTAGTGTAAATTATTTTTGAATAAATATTTATAATTTATGCTATATAATAATATATTCTATAACTCAGTATGTGATTGTAGTATAGAAAATATACATTAGCGTGAGTGCCAGCAGCCCGATTTGGTGGATACAAGAGTGGGGCGTGTATACGTTCATTTTTCCCTAATACCCGGTAGAGGATGGAGGAGAGGAACCCCGAGGACACTCGCTCAGTTTATACCAAAAGAGCGGGGTCCGTAATGACCTCTCTCGGAGGGTGGTGGATGAATAGTACTTACCACCGTCGATCCCACCGCGTTGAAAGGCCGAAAGACCCCGACTCCTGTCATCTTTGCGGGTTTACCCTTGGGTATTCCATTTAAAAAAAAAAACACTCAAAAACAAATATTACCGGAATTTAAAAAAAACAATCAAATCAAAAATATTTTATACTCTCTAATAGAGTTTTTTAAGTTTATTTTTTAATATTTTCGACTTGTTTTGTAATCAGTGTCCGCAACAATCCCTCATAATTCTGTATTTTTATATAAGAACATTGGCTTGCTTGATTGTTCATATATATATTTATATAATATACTTAAGCAATATATAATATTTGAATAAAAAAAACAATCAATAAATATTCTAAAAAATATAACTGACGGGTATATGTCAGGTTATATAAACATTAATCAAGGTCATAATATATATATATATATTATATTATTAATATAATATATTAATTAATATATATATTATATATTTATATTAATATTTATATATATATATATTATATTAATATATATATATATATAATATATATATATATAATATATATATATATATTTATATTAATATATATATATATATATATATATAAGTAGTAGAGCAAGGGTTTGAGTCGATTTACCTATATATATTATATATATATTATATAATATATATTACCCTATTTTCGTATGAAGGTATTATAGTAGATATATATAGGTCTTGTATAAATACTATGGTATTATATATATATATTAAAATTTTAATATCTTATTAATATTTAATGGGGATATATAATAGATTACGAATCCGTGTAAAATTTCAAGTCTATTGTTATATAGGATGTATATAGGTGAGGGGGGTCACTCCTATCCGTGAGAAGCTTTATAGTACTACTCGCTACGTCTCCCGCGTTTATAGCCTTCTTTATTGGCTTCCAAACCCGTGAATTGAGTTAAGCCTAACGGGTACTTATATTCAATTGAACCATAGTTGATTTCGATGCGCTTATATGTAAGAGAGAGTGAATAGCGACCGATGACTGACGCGCGCCTGTGCGTTAGCACCATATCAATTATATACCCTAATGTTAATTTTTATAATATTTTATAATTACATCGAAGATTCTCGTATATTTCTCCGAATTGGAAATTATCAGAATCTGAGACATCTCTTTAAACAGACTTTCCTTGTTAAGGTGGAATATACAGACTAAATTTTTTACGCACTACTTACTTGTGAGCAGTGTATCCGCCGTTGCCGCGTCTTCGCATCCTCTCTCAATAAAAGTGGAGTAATTACAGACAGCTCTCGACTGGGTTTTGTTAGCCAATGTAGCGGTAGGGCCATTGCCTCCGATACCTGAGAGTCCTAAATATTCGTATATACGTGACCTCTAAAATTATAGATAACGCAAGAGGCGTAGTCGATACACGCTTTTGTGATGGACGTGAAGACGTTGTAAGCACTTTCTAGTGTGGTATACGAAATTACGTCTCATGTCTTGAGTTCCCCCTGATAAGATTAACGAAGAGGTCTGACCGCACGAACCACCCTCACAATTATATATAAAGCGAAATTACAAAAATGATATGATTGTGTCAGAGCCTACCGTGATTTTTTTTTGTTTTGTGTTGTTTTTTTTTTTTTTTTGTTTTTCTATTTAGTTTGTTAATGTTCTTAGAAAAGGGGCTTGAATTCCTAATAGAACACGAAAGCTCTAAATATATTTGTTTTAATCTTGGTATGTATAGTCTATGAAATTGTGTGATTAAAGAGACTCTTACACAAAAGCACGGTGGTCTCACTTAGTAAGAGAAGTACACAATCATGCTCTCTCTTGAACCTGTTGTGTCAAGAGACTTTAGTTGTCTCAGCTAACTTTTTTTCTCGTCAGATTAGAAATAAAAATGAATTTGGGAAAAAAATTAGCATTAAAGGGTATAATACCAAAGAGTCTAACATGAATAACCTCTGCCGCTTAGCACTTACTTTATTTATTTATTATAAGGGTTATTGAGGTCGTAGAATTTATTTCTGTTAATATGATTATTTTATTATTTCTTTTTAATTCAGTTTATTATTTCTTTTTATAGGGATCAGGGGTGGCCAACCTTTTGCATACCATGCGCCAATTTTTTTCACAGACGAGTTCAGATGCGCCATACAACTCATAATAGTCATTAAATATTATTTTTCAGTAGTTCTTTAAACTTTTGATTTTATTTTTGTTATTTTTAAAATATTATTATAATTTAATTATTTATATTTATTAACTTGTTATTATTTTAATTTAATTATTCATTATATTATCACTTCCCAACTTCTTCACATTCAGTCATTATATTATTATTCCTGATCTATTATTACTTTGCATTCTTATTTTGGTTAGGGAAGCTCATTACTATAATGTTTATTATTCTTGCTGCTCTGAAATTTTATTCATTCTTCTTATCTTAGCGTTTGAATCTTTGATGTCAGAGTTTCTTCTTCCTGAATTGATTCATTGGATTATTCAATTGTCTAAAATTTCTTTGTTAATGTTTTGAAAAGTATTACCTTTGAAGTTTCTGTCGGTTCTTTTCTATTTTCTATTTGAATTATTCACTTATTCATTATGTATTATCAATATTGCTTCTTTCGTCGCAGAAATTTCAAATATCGTATAATACCTGAATATTTTAATCGCACTTTTGTCAACATCTGTTATGTCATTTAACTAATACTATTTATATATCTGTAACTCATTATTTATTCGCCTAATCATTTCTTCTCTTCTCGTCTTGGGTAGCACGTCACCGTCTCTCTCTCTCTCTTCTTGCTTCTCTGCTCGGTATCATGTGCTTCTCTTAGCTCATTCTATTTCTCTTAGTCTACTCCGTCTCCTTTACTCCTCTTCGGTACATACGTCCTCATACTCTCTCCATCTTTCTCATTATATAATTATTATTGATGAATATTAAGATCTTTATTTGACTATCCCATCAATTCAGTTCATCTCTATTGTAAACACATTTCGGATTAATCAGAGTGGATAGTATTTGAAATTGACCTATTTTTCTACATATTATGATAAAAATAGCCATATTACTAAATAATGCGAATGAATTACTTTATACTTTATAATCCAAAATCGTGAAAAAATACGACTTTCAAAATGACCCCTTGCAATGTTCTTCGATTTTGTTTTTCAATATATAATTTAACCTTGTCATAATTTTACTTTTATTCCAGATCCACCGATTATACTCTGCTCTATTCATAAGGGACTTTTTTGCTGTTATTAACACTATGTGGGTGAACTGATCAGTTATTAATTTTTATATACCGGTTTTAGCTTTATTATATTATTTTAACTCTTAAATTGTGGTGTAGGTATGATATCATATTTCTAGATTTTGAGGGCATATTTTCTATTTTCTTACTTGATTTAGAGCTTGGAGAAAGCTCTCTTCCTTTGATGAATTAGACGGAGGCTTGATAACTTGGTAGAGAGAGTATTTGGTTTGTGGCACTTGCATTCGGCATCTACGTCTCAGAGATTCGTGCTCGGATATCCTTGGTGAAGGTCTCCAAGATGTTGAATTTTCTTTGGATTGCCGGAATGACAACCCGTCAATTCGTATGTAGGATCATAAAAGATGCAACTATCAGAAAAAGTGTCCTGAAATAATTAATATTTCAAAGGATAATTTGAATGATAAAGCAGGGTGATGCAAGCTTTGAGTAGAGAAAATTTTAAGAGCACTAAGGTAGGACTCGTGCAGTTTAAATCTTTGTCGTGCTCTAAAGGTGACCTAATACGAGGAGAGCTAGGTCTATACATAGGTCCATTTTACCGCGTAAATCTATAATAGTGGGACTATTAATGATAATATTATTTGAATAATGAACAATGCAGTCAGTTGGACAAACATAGTGGCGTGCTATTGTGAGAAATAAAATTATGAGACATGAATAGTATAAGAGCTGTTTGCTTATGAAAATTGGGTAATGAGAAGAATAAAAATGAAAGTACGGTAGATGTTGACATGTGAAGATGAATGATAGTCGGTCGTTTAAGCGGGTATGCGTGTGATGTGTTGCGGAATCACCGGTGATACAGTATAGAAAAAGTGAATGAGTCAGAAAAGATGCCTGGGAGGAGAGAATAGTGAGTTGAGAGCGATAAGTGCATACAGACGAATGGCGGACAGTTTTATGAAGAGCTATGGTGTAGCCCACCTGGACCAAGAAAACCCCACAAATGACGAGATTAAGTTGCGGTCATCCGCGCGATACACGTGAACGCGCTAGTGGCATTTTGATGACGACACGACGTTAACTCACTAATTGGTATAAAGATGGTATTAAGGTGGCTCTTCTATTATTGCTGCAATATTCTGTCTACATATTTTACAATCTTTCCGGGTGCATTAAGCCTTACTCCTGTCCTTGGACGAGAGTAAGAGGGTATGCTCCGATTTATGATGATGCTATGTATTATATATAAATATATAATATATACATATATTAGTATAATATATATATATTTATATATATATATAATATATATATATTATATATTATAATTATATGCAAACAAGTTAAAAGTTGTTGTTATAATTAAATACTGTTACTCTTCATGTTACTTGTCTGAACAATTCTTATAGCAAATATTGTATTGTACTTGAACAAATTCTAGCAGACTCTGCTTTTTACTAAAAGAAAATACACTGAACCCAATCCGATATACTATACTATATATACATAATAAATATATAATCTTATAAAATATATATATATATAGTAATATAATATATTATTATATATTATATATAATATCACCATTAGTAATGCTATTACTTCTACTATTACTATTGCTAAATCACTGCCATTGCATGATACTGCAATATTAGAAGAAATATATGTTTTATAAATAAAGATCCAGCCTTTCTATATATATCTATTAATATATATATATATTAATATCTATTTATAATATATATTTTATATAATTTATATATATATTATTATATATATATAATATATATAATATTGTCATTATATTCAGAAATGATATCATCCCTATCCCAGGATGTGAGTGCGTCGCATCTTACACCGCACCGAAACAGATAAGTTCCCGACTACCGCCCCTTATCCTAGATGTTGAGACTCGACACAGCTTAGAAAATCCACCTACAGTTTCACGAGACCGCGACTGACCCTCACTGGTCTATCAGTCAAACTGGCAGCGCTTCAACACGCGTTTATAGCATCTTACGTTTTTAATATACGAGTATAATATATAGTTATATATAATATATATATATATAAATATATATATATATTATAATATATAATATATATTACTATATATAATATTTATATTATATATCGTATATACATATAATTATATATATAAGAGATTATACTATATATATATATAGTATATATATATCATAAGTATAATAGTATTACATATATTATATATAATATATATAAATATATATTATATATATATTATATATATATAAATATACATATATATACTATTCCGAGCTGATTTTAATAACATTTTTCTCGTCTCGCAATTCTTTTAGTCTTGAGGTGCGTGATCTCACAAATTTAATATAATTATAAGATTATATAGTTATATATTTATATATGATTATATATTATCGTTATAACATATAATATAAATATACTACTTATATTTACTATATATTATAGTATATTATAATAATACTATATATATATTAATATATATATATCGACCAATATAGAAGCTCAAAACACGCACAATAAGAATTCAATAAATAGAGGAAAGGCGATACTAATCTAATTCACGCATTAGTGTTGGCGAATGCACCGGTGCGGCTAGCGTTGCGGCACCAAATTTCCAGATATCCCTTTGTGATTGCAAGTGCCAAAACAAACTTGCTCTGATGCTGAATCGAAACGAATGTCTCAGTTGCTGTACAGTGCAAGTGAACTCCTCCTAGTTGGTCGTGAGAAATTTCTTGGCATCCAACCCTACAAACAGTAAATGACATGAAACTTCAGGATTATTACAAGCTCGTAGTGTTCTTGCACGAGGTTTGCGCAGCACACCCTTCCTGAGGACGATGCTTCCCTATTTTTCCTCAGTTCATCTGTGAAGAATTTACGCTTAATCAAATTCAAACTTGCATGATTGCAATTTTGAAGTGCTCCATCGTCAACCAAATCTTGTTTCTCTACAAGTAAATCTTTATTAAGTTTCTTGAACAAAAGTAGTAATTGGTCAAGATTCAAGACAGTATTATCTAATAATGTGATAGTGCAATTTGTTTACATCGGGATATCCCCGCAATTGGCACCTCGCAATCTCTTGAAGAAACGCGCGCATAACATGATCAATCTGTCATGCCTGAACAGATTTCAACTTGATCACTTCTACTTCTATACATCCAATTTGCCGTCAGCTTTCTCAATACTTGCACCATTAGTAATGGACCCGATCGTCCTTTTCTCTCAAGAAGTCACTCAAGTTCTCTATTGATTCTAAAAGCACACTCACCTCACTATGTCAAAAACTCATGCTTGAAATTTGAATAGTCCTAAGAGTAACCTCCCATCGATGGCTTTTCTAGTCCGGTCATAATTATTGAGATTCGGTTTGGGCAAAAACATTGTGTCAAAGACCTGTTCCTTCTCAAGCTAGCTATTCGCCACTCAACAACTTTGCATCCCTTCGGATCAAATTTGCTCTTAACCTAATTTACCTAAAATGTAAGCTAGAACATGTGAATCCAACATATCTTGTTGACAAAATATCAATATATAACTTGATAGAGTCTTTCCAATCAGTTCTGGCGCATACAAGCTCCATCAGGGTACTGTAGTGAATGTCATGTCTTCTCATATTTCAATCTCTTATTATTCGTTGAACTCCAATCAACATTCAGTTGCGTGTTCCCAATTTAACATTGTCACAAAAGATCAGGTTTGTCACATTAATAGACCTTACTTATATTTTTTCATAACCTACTATTTTCCCGTTTCCAAAGTTTCTCGATTTTTGTCACTTTAGACTATACATATGTAACTGAAAAATCCAACACGTTTTAGTTTCCAAAAATAGGTTCTCACTTTTTCATACATTCAAGTGTCCGCATGAAAACTCGACAGTACTCTTGCACCATAACTCTCACAGTTTCGTATATTATTTACCCAGCGGCAAATGACGTTGGGCCACTAATAATCTATTTTAGTTGCGGCTTGCTGGACGCTACGAGCTCACAAATGAGCACGAGTTATAGGCCAATCATAGAGCACCTAGCAAATATCTTAAAACCTATGATAAAACCTTATGTTAATTTGGTCCTTGATGGAATTAAATAGTTGTTGTTATTGGTTTCAAGTTTTTGAAAAAGCCGAGCTACGATTTTGAATTGACCATGCAGCTGCGTCCGTATTAGCATGGCATATACTCTGTCAACGCACAAAATTATAAAATAAAGAGCTATCATATTAAATTGGAAAAAATTGAACTATTTTAAGTTTAAACATTATTGTGGAAGGAAAATAACATTGAAAAAATAATTTTTGAAATTGTGAAAAAAAGTATAAAAACAATTAATAAAAAAATAATATGCTAATTTGTTCAAACTCTATTACAATCTCATACAATTAGTGACACATCTTAATAGATGGCCCTTAAGATAAATAAGCATCAGACCTCTGATAAATATATAAATATAATATATATATATATGATAATATATATACTAATATATATTAAAACATAATTATAAAATACATATATTTTATATAAAAATATTATATATATAATATATTACTCATATAATTATAATATATATATATTATAATAATACTATAATATATATAAGTACCATTTAATTTCCTTTATTTAAAACTCTCAAACAGTTCTTACCGATTCACGACTGCAAAGCAAAATGATAGCAATGACACACCTCTCTTCTCTCTCTACTCTATGTATAAGTCTAAGTTAGAAGCTTTCCCTTCAAGAATTACAATATTATTTACAGTTATGCAAGTATACATATGTAAAAATAAATAATAATATTTGAGTCATTAATTTTATTATTTTAATATTATATTTTAATTATTTATTCTGAATGATTATTATTTTGAATAATTATTATTATAATTAAATTAAGTATTATATTATTATATTTATATTTTATTATTTATTATATTTAATCTCATTATTATTTGTTATTATGTATTATAGTCTTTATATTTGATGAATTTTGTTATATAATATATTGTCAATAATAACCATTAAGAAAGTCAATATTTCTTGGTAAATTATAATCATTCAAATTTAATTAGAAGATTAGTTTTTATGTATTAAAATTTTTAAATTGTGTCGTGTATGAATTTCGGCGGTAAAATAGATAATTGCGTTGAGCATTTACTGTAATATGTTGTCAACTCCTTCTCCTTTAGTGTGAAATAATTGCAATCATCGTTCACTAATCACTACCCTCTAAACTACCTTTCCAATCAACTTCATGACCCATCCATGGCAAAACACATTAACGGTCAAATAATTTGTTCATCTATTTTTTCTAATCTTTGGCTTCTCATCCCCATTTTCATTTATATCTCTTGTACCATCTTTGCGTCTACACCAACATATCAACCTGATATCTCGCCTTTCATGTTCTTAATCTTTCTAATCTACCTTCATAATTAAGTAAAATAAAATGAAAGAGATAAAACTGGATGATAAAGCGAAGTGAATAACCTGTCATAGATTATGTAAATTTCTGAAATAAAAATAGCACAGGAAGTATTGTATATGTGGTTTACGAAAGAGTCTATGCATTAATCTATAATATATATTTTATATACTAAATCTAATTTATATATTAATATACTTTATATAAATATATATATTATATAATATATATATATACTATTGTATATAAATTTATAGATATGTAAAACAATGCTTACTCTGGTCTTTTACGAAAGTTATGATATCTAATAAAATTAATATGAAAAAACCCGTGATATTATTATCAATAGCAAAAAAATAGAATTTGTATATAGAATTAAATACATCGTACTAAATATTAAATGATAAATTTTAATTAGTTCAATATCAGTTCTATCAGATTTTAAAAGAAAATCCTTTTCAAAAAAGGAAATAATAATATTTTATTATCAGCGAACAGCCTCATATGATCCTTTTACATGATCTTTTAAATTTTAAATATTATATATAATAAATATTATAAATATGTATTTTTATAATATACTATATATATATAAGATTGTAAGCTAAATTATAAAGAATCGTGGGCTCATGCTCGATGCTGGGGAGCGATTATTTTTGTCATGCCATCATATATATTATTTATATATGAGCTACAAATATGTATCATTCATTCATACACTCTATCACCATCATCACCCACCTCTTTCTCCAGGACAGTACAAGTCCCCAGATTCAAAGCTTAGAAAACGAGTAATAAGAAATATGACCCGATCGAAAGAAACCAGCGACCCCCCCCTTAACCCTTAGTGAGACAATCTCAGCCAGTCAAAATCCCCCTAGCTTACGCTCGACAGACCCCACCTATGCATGCTCTCAATGTAGGCCTTATCATTGCCCAGCTGCGCCACACAACAGTAATACACCCTTACAAACCCACCCATATCAATACATTGGTACCTATTCTTCGCTATGCAAACTCAATTTTCTCCTTTCATGTATCTTTCGGACTCATCCACTTTTCTACTGTCTTCCCAACGCGCTCGATTCCAGCAACTCACCACTATATTATCGCTTGAACAACGCAACTTGCGTTGCATCCATATTGACTTGAGCAAACAGGTAACTCGACCTACTTACAGTATTGTCTCATTTCTTTCTCATCGCACAGCGTCTCTAATACGTTCATTCTCATTTTATTAATTTGTCAGCTTACTACCTAAACATCGCACCTAGATTGTACATTGATACCGTGACTTTAGTTATACTCTTATCTCCAGACCCATAGTTATTACATATACAATGTAACACCAACCCTATGTCAACCTTAGCGCACTCAGACTTTGGTCCTTTACAACGACAGAACTTAATATGCATCAAGCCTCCTTAATTACACTTATCTCTAAAGTATAAACTAGCCTCTTTCTTTCGTTCCGTTAACCTTTTAATCTCAACACATCCTTAAATATTTAACCTGTCCAGCTATCTCACCATTCAACATAGACTTCACACGAGGATGTGCCACTCACAACCAAATACTTTTACACTCACTTTACCTTCACACCTCACATTTTAACAAACACCTGCCAAACCTCTACCCCAAACACAACCTTTTGATTTCGCCAAATAACCAAAGTCATGCCCACATAATATATTCTCTCATTCTAACACCTTCTTAACCGACCACCACCTGTCTACTTTCTCAGAAACCCTAATCACACTACAAATTATAAACAACATAGAGGATAATCATATCACCTGCCACTCGCTATTATTATTCTTATCACACTCTTCCTATCGTACATACATACTTTTTTCTTCAGTTCAGAAATCTCCACCCAATATACCTCATCATACTGCCAATAAGAGCTCCTGACTGTGAATCAAGTTATACGCTGTTGGACAATCCGAAAAACCTAAATCACAATTTTCTTCTTCTTACTCTCTCTTCTTTCAACAATGTTCAATGTAAGAATCCTTATCACCTTTCCTCTACCCTTCCTGAATATACCTTTTCTTCTAACCAATCAGTCCTCGCAGTCATCGACGCATTGTTCTAGACTCAAAGTATACCAGGACTGATATCTTTCAAACAACAACTCAAAACAAGCTCTACCAGTATATTCTATGGTTACCCATACTTTACCAATTACTTCTGGGTCTAATCACTCAGCAACACTTCCCTCTATTAACGCCTTTTTAACAACTTCCAAATCACCAATTCAATCCCATCTCGCGTTCCGTTCTTATCATTACCAGTAATTTGCATACTATATCTGCGACTTTCATTCATGTTACTCATTCAGACCATTACCTCCTCCTTACTATTGCCTCATCTCCAAATACCTATTCCTCCACCCGTAAACCGGCACAAAGAGTATTAGATACTTCATTATGCCATCTATAATACAGATTTTCGAGTGTTCCTTCCGCACTTCCCTCACATCCATATCATCGGTATGGGTCCATTCCTTATTAATTTATTCTAGGTACTTTGCATATATTCAGACATAGCCTTCGTCCTTCCTTCAGATAATTTTATTTCCTTTGTAATAATAATAATACATCTTTAAAATTAATTTCAATTTGCCTCTTTTTTTTCCTCCCTACGCATAATCTTTATAATTTCCATTTTTCGCCCTTGTATAATTCCAAAAAATCTTTCTTAGACTCTCATTGAGATTTAGACGATTTAACCGCTTATTTTTTACTTTTAACTCATGCTTCACTTCTTCATTCCACCACTCACTCACGTTTAACATTCTTACTTCCTACTTTAGCACTATACACATACTTTTTTTGCACTACTAACAACGCTTCCTATTTCGCTTCCAGTTGTTAGTTCGAACTCTTCACAATCAACTATTCTTCACACGATCTTAAATACTCTACCTTTACCTGCATTACTTTCACTCTTATTCTACCACTCTTTCTTTACCACACTCCTCTCCATCCAGCTCACATTAATTAATTACATAACAACCTAAAGATCCGATAATTCCATTCCCAACCCCTCACTGATTTAGCAAATCTTTTTCCCAAAAAAAAAACCCACGCTTCAAACATCTTCCTTCTTCCAAACAAAACACGTCATTACTTTTCAATTCGAGCATTTCCATGTCAGAACCAAGTATACACCTACTATGAATACTCTTGTGTTAAAAAAGTATTACCACTACACACAAATACTAACTTTTCACAGAACTCACTTACTTGTCCTTACCTATTCTCAATTTTCTCCCGAACCCAAGCCATCTGTTATATACATCCATTTCTTGGTCACCTATCCAATATTTAGGTCCAGCCCAACCAATCCAATTTCTACTTGAACACCATCCAAACACATCCGCAGGACTCCGCAATAAGTTAGACTACGTCAGTGACATCTGATGACCATTATTCCACAACCCACACCAACCTTGACCTTCTAAATTATAACCATTAAATCTCAGTATCCACCACATAATAATACCATCAACTATTCCATCAGTCTTCATAGTAATTCAATTCATTCTCCCCTCCTCTTCCTATCCAACACCAGCAATCAATTTACACATCATCAACTCATTTTCACCGTTTCCTTTATAACATTTACTCTTATCACAGCAGCAAATCAAAATTCCTATTCGAAGATACCATACCATCAACCTCTCCTGCTCATCGTTTTATTTCTCTTACTTCCATGCACACCTACATTGCAATGCATTTTTCGCTGAAGAATAGAATTTCGTCACGTTCTAATCCGACCATTCTGAGAAATGCATTTCTTGGCAAAAGGATAAGTAGTAGTAGGACCATGATCCTAATCCTCGATAAACTCAACTTAACCGTCCATTAGCGCATCTAACGAACGAGCATCATACGCTGAGTGGGCAAATTCTTGTCCCCCACACAAGATAAGGGTGGTATGTGTCTGTAAGATTGCTAGAGAGGAGTGGACTATAATTTTGTGATGATATGGGATACAAGTGAGTCTGATAATGTCTAGAGAGAAGTGTGGATTAATTTGTGTATATTATATGTGCAACAAAGTGTGTCTCGAAATGATTGTCTGGGAGGAGTGAATTGAACGACGAAGAGAAAGACGACATTAGCAATGAATCAGATAAATAAGCACCAATGAGGAAGTAACTTCAATTCGCAGCGAGTGGCATACCTCAACCTTACCATCTTGATAATTATATAATATTATTATACGATTTATTATATTAATATGATTATATATCATAATACTATAACTTCACTATATAATCTATATATAAAATATATAATATCTATATATAATGATATGTTAATTATTAATTATTTTTATTTAATAATCAACGCCTGGATTCCATTAGCTGGAATGGATATCCGAACGAGGGACACAATTCCCTCAATAGTCGAGTAAAAGCATGTTTGAAATTTCCAAACTATTAATTTTTATCCTCATCTTAATATCAATTGATTTACAATCCTAATTTATACAATTCAACAAAATTGCTTCCTAAATCTGGTTGATCCAGAATTATACCGAATACTGTAGTAATCCTTTTCTCAAGCACTCGTAACATCTGCAAATCCGAACATCCTCCTCCCCAAAAGTAAAGTTTTTAATCAGCCCATCCATTTATTTTACTTGGTGTTACACAAATCTTCACGCACTGTAATACCTTATGTGTACGTGTATATGGAAACCGTGAAAAGAGAACGGTCCATCCACCCTCGACTTAACCTCGTCGACGTGAATATATCAGATGCCGCCCTCCCCCAACCTCTGCTACTGCGATTCTATCAATCATAATAATATTTATATATGTTACATATATTATAATAATATATAATATATATTATATATATAATTAATATATATATTATATAATTATATTAATATATATAATATATCTACCACTGATCCAAACTAAATTAAAAAAGTATAAAATAAAATAAAACTACTCACGATTCTCCCTCTAAAGTGAGAGAGCGAACTCAAAGTTTTATTGATACTGAAGGCGGACTAAATTTACACCAGGAGCTACAAAATACAAGAAATTTAATAAGATAGAAGAGGACAGGAAAAGAAAGGATAGCCAAATTCTACCCACACAATGTACCACATCTCTAACACCAAAATTGTATAAATGATCTCACCACCAATCCATGGTGTAGAGCATGTCAACCACTTAATGTAAAAGGATTCACTACATTAAGAATGCAAAAAGAAGGCAAACTTTCACGACTGTACAATATCTTGTGTTTAGTCATCTGCAACAACTCACCCACTTACCGAAAATAGAAAACCCTTAATTTATCATAGGAAACTACTCTTCACCATAATCACTTAGGGACGTGTAAACATGAATGGTTACAAACTGACGTCCATTTAGCAAATCTTCAGAGAACGACGTAAAGAAAGAGCTACTTCT